>JAXQQM020080233.1:0-272790 GCA_034641835.2 Pinus albicaulis | reverse complement strand
TTTGCGATTATGATATATCGCATCATAATTTTGTAACATGAGTGAATATGATGTTTGTTCCTCCAAAATGTGATTGCGGTAATTTGCATCGCATCAGAGTTTTGTAATTGACCAAATGAAAAGTTTGATTTTTTGTTTTGCGATTTGTGATTTGCGATGGGGTCCATCGCATCGGAGTTTATAAAACAAGTCCATGTAACATTGCTTCTCCGAAATGCAATTTGAGATTCATCGCATCGCATCGCAATTTTTCAAAAGAAATGTAAAACTTTAAGATACCTTCCGATTTGCGATTGCGATTACTTTATCACATCAGACTTTGTTTAATATGAATACTTTTATGTATTATGTTGATGCAATAAAAGAATTTATATTTCATCAGATCGGATATTCTCAATGTTGCATTTGTCTATATGCACTTGTGTTTTGTGATATGCGATATATGCTTTTCTAATCAATGAAATTTTTATTGTTTTATTCAAGTCTTTTATTCCTATTTTAAAAAAGAAAGGGGACCTATTTATAAATGAAATTTATTCTAAAATTTTGAAATGGGGAGGGTTTTTGTACCGTACAATAGGTTCGTACAAACTTTGAGGTGACAATGCTATATACACAACAGATGCATTCTGTTCATGTCATCCTCTTCTACTTTACGAAAGGGTGCTATTTCTTAAATTATGAGAACAAATGGAATGTAAATTATTGGAGGGAAATGATAGAAAGGAAATTAAACTAAAGCGATGAAAAGAAACGATAAGAATGAAACTAATTTAAATGGCAGAAAGGGAGATGACTGAAAAGAAACTAAGCTAACTTGCTGAAAATAAATGGTAGAAAGGAAACTAATTCTAAACCACACTTAACTTGGCCAAACGGCTAAATACATTCTACTTATCCTATGATCTATCTACCATGCTCTTATCCATGCAATTAAACTATCCATGACTTAATTCTAACTAAAAAGAGTTAATTTGCAGCTTAGAGGAAGAAAAAGGTCTAAAAGAGGCTAATGGGGGGTTTAACAAATTGTTGGAACAGGGTCTCCTAAAGCTGCGAATTTTGTCCATTTTTGTATATTTTTGGTATTATTTAGTCTAACGCAGGGGTTTTGGGGTGGGTCAAATCCTTGAATGCATTGTAATGGGTCAAGGGTAGACCAAGGGTCCACAAACCATGGTTTGCGGACCATTGGAAGCGTAGGCTAAGTTGATATAAATAGATGAGCTTTTTTTAGTCTTAAGGTAGGAAAGAATTGAGATTGATGCTAAGCACGAATTGTTAGATCTGTTGTTGGGTTGTTAGGGTAAGGACTCCTACTAGTTGTGTGCACGAAGATCCTCAGTCCTGCTATGTGCGGACCCTGCTGGCTGTGTGTGTAGGCAGTATTTTGGGATTGTAAGTGGATTTTGATATTAATATATATGCGAAGTACTGTTGGACATATGAGGCTATCTAGATCTGCTTTTTTATGATTGATGCAAACCCAAGTTATATGATTAAGTTTCGAAAGTGTTTGTTTAATTACCGCGAATTGTGAAAGTATCTATGTTTCTGGTATATGTATCTGTGATTTATTAATTGCTGTGATTATAGTGTTCTATGCTGATAATTGGTATTATGCACGTGGATGCGGAGGTATTTATTCGATCTATGCATCATAATATCTCTGTAAACATGCGAATAGATCTGTTTAAGTATGAAATCGATAGGCTGGGAACACAGACCTGCTTGACTTACCTACTCTCTCTCAGGGTGCGGAAACCTGGTTCCAGCACCCTCCCATATTGCTTCGGGTGGGACTTTGGCCTGCGCAAGCAGGTCACTGCTGAAAGGGCCAGTAGTATCAGGGTTTGTTGGCGAACCTTAACCTCCTAACCTAGGTCAAAACCCATCGAGCCAAAAAATGGTTCCATTTTCGGGACCGAGAGAATTTTGAGAGAGAGGTCGGGTAATGCCAAGAACACATTGGATACCTGAGAAGAAAGAGATCAATGAGTGGTTCGAAAAGAAAATGCAGGAATTCATAGTAAGGGACAATCGCAGTGCAAAGATGACCACATAGAAGTGGAAGAATAAGTACATTTTCATAGAGATCTACGAAATTTTATTTGTGAAATTTGCAACTGAGCTTCAGGAATGGCTCGCAAGGCTCGTAGATTTCCGAAAGTGTTGGAAAAACGAACGAGTCACGCAGTGGACCCAAAGCTGATCCAACAGTTAGAAAATACTGATAACACCATCACTTGCATGGTAGATCACTGGGTGGACAGTGTGATAGGAATATTTGTGACGGAATTTGCAATTGATCAATTTGTGTCCTACTCCGAGGCGGAACGAAGGTTCTTCAAGGGTTTCCGGTGTAAGTTTCTGAAAACTATGCCATTACTGAATTAAGATCTTATTGTGTGAAAAGAGAAATTTGTGCAGTCATACAGAGTGAATGAGCTCTGACCAAAGCAAGGGTACAACACGCAGTGGTAAGTACTACAAAAATAACCAAGAAGTAGACATATCTGTCTATAGTCTAGTAAGGGATTCGGTTGCAAAAGAACCTCCAACTACACCACCGTCGAGCCAAAACAGGGGTAATAACTCACCCGTACCTCCTCCCCCACCATAAGATGAGATGGCCTCACACATGAAGCTACCTACCTTAAAGGGTGTAGGGGATGAAGACATGGACTGGTTCTGGTTTGTTGCGGGATCGGTATGGACTATGCAGAATGTGGCCAACGACGATGTGAAAAGGGCGCAACTATCCCTTGCCTTTGAAAGAAGAGCCTTTGACTGGTATATAGGATACATAGCTCAACATGCGAATGCGACCATTGAAGAGATTAAGAATGCCTTGAAACAACAGTGCAAGAAGCCTAAGTCCTACTCTTAGATAGTGAACGATCTGAAAGATTTCAAGCAAGGACTGTCCGAGTCTGTATGGGAAGCTGACCAATAATTAAAGAAGATAATTAGAGAAGGAGGATTTCTATATGATGATAGGCAGCACACGGAGTGGTTCATTGCTATGTTGCTTCCCAACCTGCACATGCCAATGGTTCATCAAGCCATTGAATCGTAGGAAAAGGCCTTGGAGATTTCTATGAAGCTGGAAGCTACGCTAAGAGATGATACCCAGTTAGGAGTACAAAAAATACAAGGATAGTTAAAGGAAATGCACATGGAGATCCAGAATCTGTGCAAGGAGCGAGGAATAGAGGCTAGTCCTGACAGATGGTGCATACGATGCATGGCGAATGGCCACACCAAGGATAACTATCCGCTGCTAGTAGACTACATGTAGGGCGGGGGACCTAGCCCATTGCATCCCAGGGAGGCTGCGGGACCAAGTGGGCCAGTGATGTGGTGCGATGATTGTGGTGTTGCGGAGTTGCATGATACCAACCATTGCACCCGCCTTGCCACATATGTCCCAGAAGTAAAGTAACAATGGTGCAGGTTTTGCAGATCTGTAGGACACGATGAGCAGAACTGTCGGACCTATGATCTAATGATAGATAGAGGAAACCTATATAGGGTATAATCAAACCCCTCTTCACCAAGATCTCCCTCAGGTATGGGTGGCTCCCCAGCTCAGGGTAGGGGAGGGGGCCGAGGTGGAAGCGTAGGTAGGGGGAGAGGAAAACTGATTTGCTATAAATGTGGAGAAATAGGGCACTTTGCAAGGGACTGCACGAACCCTGCGAGACAATCCTACAGATACTGTAGATAGCTGGATCATGTGATCGAAGATTTCCCGATTCTGATAGCCAAGATGCAGGAGAAGCAACAGACACTTATGCAAAATGTACAAAGGGTCAAGGTGGAACCTCAAGATGAAGGACCAATTATTAATGTTATAACACGCAGCGGCATGACCACCAGAGGAGCTGCGGAGAAAGCTAAGGTGGAGTCTCTTATCTGTAAAGTAGCCATTAAACAAGAAGGTTTGGACTTACATAAGGAAAAGGAAACCTTTGTCGCAGCTCACCAAGATTTTTCTAAGGCTGTGGCATCTACTCCTCAAGCCCCCTCAAACCTCAAAGCAGATGATGAGGTCAAACCATTCCTGCAGGCATGTATGAAGCTTCTGTGCAACCAAAGGGCCATAGAAAACCTCCAAGCTTTGATAGACAACTGTGCAGAAAGAACAACCCCAACCATGGAACTTAAGGATGTGCACAAACTATATAAGCATAAGAGATGCACTGGAAGGGAGATGCGACTAACCATGCAAATTTGGACCTAGGCTTAGATGCAAACATACTACTTAAGAAAACTTGGCAATGAATGGGAGAACCTAAGATGGAATGGTCCACTATCCAGCTACATGTGGGTAATCAGCAGAAGATCATACCGTTGGGGATATTGTCAAAGATCATGGTAGATATAGCAGGAGTTAAGGTCTAGGCTGACTTTGAGGTCATTCAAATTGTAGAAGATGCAGACCCCTATCCTACACTCCTAGGATTGGGCTAGGCCATCGATATGGGAGGTATAATCAATTTGAAGAAAAGAAGCATGGTATTTGAAAACGTAGGTACCCGGGTGATAGTACCATTAGACCCTACAGAAAGAGAATGATATACGAATTCAGTGAAGAAGAGGATGTGGATCATATATAATTTAACTGCATAGGATGAAGATTGGATTAATCCCACAACCGATGGTGTACTCTGCTGGGAAAAGGATAGTGAGTGTTTCTCGGACTCTGATGGAGAAATGGAAAATTGGCAGAATCGATTACATGATGTATCTATGCTGCGATGCCTTAGGATCACACGATACTTACGATGCATCTCCTCTGAGGTAAGAGAACTGCCCTAATTTGATGGTTCTAGTAGTATTAAAGAGTTTCTGCGAGAATTTGAAGCTAAGGTTCCAATGGAGCGACGACTATGGGCCCTTGATCTAGCCATGTGTGCAAAACATACACGGTGGTGGGACACACATAAGGAGGCATTCCAGGATTTGGAGGAATGTCGGGATATGATGATCCTGCGATTTGAGCCTCTGGCTGACGTGTGCATCAAGACATTCCTTGGACTAGGGGATTTGCATGAACATCTATTTTCTTGGATGGAGAAATGGTGGGACTGAACTAAAAAAGAATGGGTTCACTTGTTTATTCATACCCTAGGACCAATTCCCACCGCATGCTACTTAGATGCAGAGCAACATCAATGCACCCGCCACTGGGAAACCTTAAGGGATGAATTTATGGGGACATTTGGATTAACAGGAGGAATGAAGGTGCTTGACGAAGCTCTGCAGCATATAGATACCTTTTTATTTTGTGAATCCAGCCCCTACGCAGCATTGGAGATACCAACATGGGAAACACAGAGGCAGGATATTGTCAACTACTGCAATATCACCATAGAAGAAGGTGATGAAGATCCGCGCAATGTCTCGATCCCAGAGTCATTAGGGAAGCGCGCAGTTGCAGGACCCCCATTACACACTGTGGATGTTGTGAAGTCTCTGAAGCTACGAGAAGTTAAAATTGGCATGGAAGAGCAACCCAAGTTGGATAAAATTGGGGATTTCTGGGATGATGAGACAGTAGGCAAGGTTGCAAAATTACTCACAGAATATCAAGACTTATTCCCGAGAAAATTTTCGGAGCTTAAGGGGATCACAGGGGACTTAAGGGTTATGCGCATCACACTAAAACAAGATGCGTGCCCTGTGAAGCAGCACCCTTATCGGCTAAATCCTAAGTATAAGCAGAAGGTTCGGGAAGAAATCGATAAAATTCTCACCGCAGGTATCATCGAACCGGTCGAACAGTCAGACTGGGTATGCCCCATGGTGGTTCATGAAAAGAAGATGAAGGGGGAAATCCGCATCTGTGTGGACTTGCATAGGTTGAATGATGCCTGCGTACATGATCCTTTTCCAACACCGTTCTCAGGTGAGATCCTCAATAGCGTAGGAGGCTAAGAAGCATACTCATTCACTAATGGGTTCTCAGGATACCATCAGATCCGAATTGCACCTGAAGATCACAACAAAACTACATTTGCTACTGAATCTGGATCCTTTCAGTATACGGTCATGCCGTTTGGAATAAAAAATGCCCCTGCCATCTTCTCGCGAGTAGTAGTCACCGTGTTCAAAGAGTTCATCCATAAATTTCTGGAGGTGTACTTTAATGATTGGTCTGTCTTCGGCTTAGTAAAGACACACGTTTCAAACCTGCGCATGATGTTGGATGCCTGCCGGAAGCACCAGATTTCCCTGAATATCAAGAAGTGTATCTTTTGCATACCCTTCGGGATCTTTCTCGGACATATAGTTTGTCAAGAAGGGTTGATGGTTGATCCTATGAAAGTTGCAGTTATCATCATTCTGGAAGTACCTACGACTGAGAAACAACTGCGTTCGATCCTCGGACATACAGGCTACTACAGAAAGTTCATTCAGGGATATGCGCTGATGACAACGCCTTTGGAAAAGCTGCTTAAGAAGTATGTTTCATTCTTTTGGGATGACGAGTGTCAAAAGAGCTTTGAGCTACTCAAGGAAAAGATGGTCTCAATGCCTATCCTGATTTTTCCTGATTGGGTGAAGGTATTTCATGTTCACGTTAATGCTTCTAGAATCACTCTGGGAGCGGTCCTTACGCAGCCTGGAGATGGAGACATTGATCACCCAGTTGCATTTTCTAGTTGAAAACTCTTAGGTGCAGAGCACAACTATGCCATCACGAAGCGGGAAGGATTGGCCATGGTCTATGCATTACAGAAGTATCAGTACTATATGTTAGGGGGACACTTCAAAATGTTTACAGATCATTCGGATTTGAAGTACCTGGTGAATAAGCCTGTGTTGGGGGGGGGGGGGGGAATTTTCTGATGTCTTCTATTGTTCCAGGAGTACGACTTTGAAATCATTGTCAAACTAGGGAAGTTGAATGCTGGGCCAGATCACTTGTCCCAAATTGAGACTGGCGAGGAACCAACTAACCTAGAAGAAGGATTTCCTGATGCACAACTGTTTGCTATTAAGGTAGTTGATGCGCACCTCACTGACATCATTCAGTTCCTGACTATAGGAATGGCACCCGCGGAGTATTTGGTGCAACAAAAGAAAGAGTTGGTAACCCACGCTGTGGATTTTACCATCATCACAGGTCACCTCTATAAGATGGGAGTAGATGAAGTGCTACAAAGGAACGTTTTGGAACATGAACGACATTCTATCTTGACAGAAGCCCACGATGGGGTAGTAGGAGGTCACTACGGAGGGGACGCAACAACACATAAGATCTTAAGAGCTGGATTACGGTGGCCTACCTTGCATAGTGACTCTCACGATTATTGTAAGGCCTGCGCTACATGCCAACGCACCGAAAGGCTGTCTCGCAGGGATGAAATTCCCCTTGAACCACAGATGGCCCTGCAAGCTTTTGACAAGTGGGCCATCGATTTTGTAGGACCTATCAACCCACTCGGAAAGAAGGTAGGTGCGCGTTACATTATAACTACTACTGATTATGTAACTAGGTGGGCCAAGGCACAAGCAGTGAAGGATTGCACTGCATATTCTGCTACACACTTCATGTTTCAGCAGATTCTAACCAGATTCAGATGTCCAAAATTTTTGATGAGTGATAGAGGTACACACTTTGTCAATGAAACAATACAGGCCTTGACGGACGAATTTAGGATCCATCATGCGAAAATCACTCTGTATCATCCTCAGGAAAATGGAGCGGTCGAAGCTTTTAATAAGTTCTTGGAGCACACACTGATCAAGGTCTGTAATGCCGATTGCAGTGACTGGGACGTGTGCATTCCGTCTGTTCCATGGGCTTATCGAACCACCTGTAAAAATTTGACAGGGAAAACATCGTTTAGGATGGTCTATGGCAAGGAGGCCATTATGCCCATGGAATATATTTTTCCTAGCCTACACATTGCAACCTTCACAAAAATGGCAGCCTCTGATATCATGGAGGAGCGATTAGCGTAGCTTGTGGCTTTGGAGGAAGACTGTTTCATGGGTAACTTCCATCAAAAGGTTCAGAAGGCACGCGATAAGGCATGACACGATCGACATATTCGTCAAAAGACCTTTGCGGAGGATGACTAACTCCTGCTATATGATAGCCAGTTTGTGAAACAACCAGGGAAGTTCTGACAACACTGGCTTGGGCCCTATATATTTAAGGAAATCATGGAAGGCAGAGTTGTGCAGTCAGCTACCCTACGCGACGATATGCTACTCAGCTATATCAATCGTAGTCGGCTCAAGCTATATCGAATCAAATGACTATATGGGTAGCGTAGCTATATGAAGTGGGGTATACCCACCAAGGAAGGTAATTCCAACAGGTACCATGCTACGTGCAGAAGGCAGCCGCAGGCTAATATTGAGGGGTTGGTCGCAGCATTGAAGAACTACAGGACATAATTTTAGGTGGTCAAAACACAGATGGAGCAGCAAATCGCAGATTTGCAGGCTAAGTTGTAGCCCGAAATACCTCCGTAGGTACGGGCCCAACGAGCTGCACTGGCTACCGCGGCTACAAACGTCATTACAGGGTAGATCGCTCAGGTTTCCCAATTAATGGAAATATCCATGCAGCTATGGACCAAGATCTTGCACAACCTAATCCTGTGAGAAATAAACCAGGACTTGCGGCATAAGGAAGAAGCGTTCGAGAAGTTAGAAGCCACCCTGCCCACTTTGGTTCCTTCTTAGCGCTTGGCACGACTGCAAACTAGCCACTCCCTCCAAAATGATATTGATGAACTCCGGCATAAGAAGAAAGTTCTCGGTGACCACTTGAAGCCTTGGGCTACCGAAGCCCTTAAGCTCTCGCAAGATGTTTATGTTGCTGTTAAGTAGCTAAAACAAACTATGGAGAGCATCACCACTGTGACGGAAGGCCCGACTTCGTAGAAGTTGGTAGACATTGCGCAAAATGCTACTACTCAGAGTGAAGGTGTGTTGCCCCCATTGGTCGAAGCAATCATATTTCTGCAGGCACAGGTGGAGACTGCACCATCATAGTGAATCGGGATGAGTCACAAGATTGTGTTGGGGGACTATCGGAACAGGGTCTCGTAAAGCTGCGAATTTTGTCCATTTTTGTATATTTTTGGTATTATTTAGTCTAACGTAGGGGTTTTGGGGTGGGTCAAAGCCTCAAATGCATAGTAATGGGTCAGGGGTAGACCAAGATTCCACAAACCACAGTTTGTGAACCATTGGAAGCGTAGGCTAAGTCGATATAAATAGATGAGCTTTTTTGAGTCTTAAAGTAGGAAAGAATTGAGATTGATGCTAAGAACGAATTTTTAGATCTATTGTTGGGTTGTTAGGGTAAGGAATCCTGCTGGCTGTGTGCACGAAGATCCTCAATCCTGCTATGTGTGGACCCTGCTAGCTGTGTGCGCAGGCGATATTTTGGGATTGTAAGTGGATTTTGATATTAATATATATGCGAAGTACTATTGGACATCTGATGCTATCTAAATCTGCTTTGTTATGATTGATGCGAACCCAGGTTATATGATTAAGTTGCGAAAGTGTCTATTTAATTACTGCGAATTGTGAAAGTATCTATGTTTCTGGTATATGTATCTGTGATTTATTAATTGTTGCGATTATAGTGTTCTGTGCTGATAATTGGTATTACGCACGTGGATGCGGAGGTATTTATTCGATCTATGCATGATAATAGCTCTGTAAACCTGCAAATATATCTATTTTAAGTACAAAATCGATAGGATGGGAATGCAGACCTGCTTGACTTACCTACTCTCTCAAGGTGCAGAAACCTAGTTCCAACACCCTCCCATACTGCTTCGGGTGAGACTTTGGCCTGCGCAAGCAGGTCACTGCCGAAAGGGCCAGTAGGGGTTTGTTGGCGAACCTTAACCTCCGAACCTGGGTCAGGACCCCTCGATCCAACACACATGAAACGAGGTTTGGAAGTGGAAAGAGGGGGTTAAACCCTTAGAAAACTTTATTATAATGTGAGAAATGAATTTGGAGTGGAAAGAACTCAAAAGTGCGATGGCAGAGTGCGATGGAGGACAAAAGCTGCAATGTGCGATGTCACAATTGCAACTTTGCAATTTTAAATGGATAGAAATAAGGACTTAACGGAATAAACTAAATTGTGCGAAGTGCGATATGGTAGAGGTTGCGTGCTGCGATTTGCGATGCAGATGACGTGGCGGTGAAAAGAAGAAAGGGAAAAGTTGTGATTTGTGATATGTGATGTCGCATTATCACAATTGCAAGAACAAGTGGTAAGAGTTAAAGGTAAAAGCTAAGAGTTGCAAAGTGCAATTTTTGATTTCCCAATATCGCAATTGCAACAAACGGTAAGTGTTAAAGTAAACGTTAAATGCTGCGATTTGCGAAGTGTGACGTACGGTGGCGGGAGTCTCGAGGAGGAAGGCAGAGGTCAGGTTTTTGATGGTTTTCAAGCATTTTTGCGTTAAAACAAGTCCGATGACAGTGCCCGATAGAATGAAGGAATAAGGCAGGAAATCAACGAAGGAGAGCGGTAAGTCTTCAATGCAAAAGGTAAGTAGTGCGAAGTGCGATTTCACAATATCGCAATCGCAAGGAAAGAACGACAAGTGTTAAAGGTAAACGTTAAATGTTGAGAATTGCGAAGTGCGATGTATGGTAGTGGGAGTCTCAAGGAGAAAAGGAAGAGGTCGTGTTTTTGGTGGTTTTGAATGGTTTTCACGTGTTTTTCATAAAAAGGGGAAGGCAGTGAGAATAACTTGGAAAAAGCAGAGTGTAACAGCAGTGCGTAGAGCGTAACATCAGAGATAGAAGGAAGATGGAAGATGAAGTGGGAGGTGCTGGAAAAATTCTCCTGGGATATGCTGCCTGTACCTGCAATCAACCTGCCTATTTATGCAAGAAAGGAAAACAATATGTTCTTGAAAATACAAGCACTGATCTAATCAATTTCCAAGAAATCATAAGCAAGAAAGAAGTTTTTCTCTGTGGGGAAAGTTCTGCCCTCCTCAAGCTCTATTGGTAGAGTTGAGAGGGGAAGGATTGCTTCACAAATTTATGGAGTTTATCAATTATTCTACCATTCGATAAGTAGATTAAATCTATATCAAAAGACAATGGGAAGCAAACTAAAACATCAATAAAAATACCAGCAAACTAGCTAAATGCTCAGAAGAAAAACTAGCTAAATGACATGAAAGAAAATCATGAAACAACAAAGAAGCTGAGGCACATGGGTTGGGACCTAACCCACGAGCCCAAGTCTCTGGAGTTAAATCAGTAAAATGGAATCTCTCTACTCATTTCATAAAAAGGAACAGTCTGTTACATCCATAAAAGCTTTAACAGAGCCTAATGGATTTACAACAAAAATTCCAATCCAATGGAATGGAATGGAAGTGGGATGGAATGGAAGTAGACTAGAATCAAATCACTGGCTAACTAACTAACTCCTTCCTAGCTCTAGCTTTTCTCTATTTATTCTATAGGGAAGCTAACAACAACTCCCTTGAAAATGGTGATTGAGTCCACTTTGACTCCAAGTAAACATAGATTGAGTGTCCTTTATCTTCAGTTGCTTGGCTGCCTCTTGGAATTCGATTTGATGGAGACTCCAAGTGAAGTATGGCTTGAGTGTACTTGGTCTTGAGTTGCTTGGCTTCCTCTGGAATTTGAATTGCTGGAGAGGGATCTCATGAGGATCCTTTGTTTGCCTTTGAGAGTTAAAGAGGGTGGATGATACCCTTGAATATTTCCATGATTTCTCCCTAATTACCTGATGTTGGACTCATTTATTCTCCAATCCTGATCTTCTAGTGGCAGGGAGAAAGTCCCTAAATCATCTCCTTCTCCAAAGCGGTTTTTGCGTTGCGTTTGGGGGGTAAGCGGTATTGTAAAAAAAAACGCGATTCCATACAATGAATGACACGTGGAAAATGAAAACCACCTATTTTGCGCGAAAGTAGCACACTGGGAAGTGGGGTGAAAAATTACACGATATGCAGTTTGAGCTGTTGGATGATGGGTAGCAGATCCAATGGCGTGGGTTGAGCGCGATCGATGAAGAGTTGTGCGGAGGATGTATGTGGGGTCAAATGGCCGTTGATCTTTGCAGATCGACGGTCAGGATTTGTTTAAAACTATATTTGTCGGGAAACAAAAAATATAGAAAAGGTAAGGTTTGAAGGAATTTGGTGGATAAAAACGAGGAGAAGGGAGGGCCCACCTTTTTATAAAGGGCAAAAGGAAGGATCAATGGGAGCCGTCAGATCATGAGGATCGACGGCTGAGATCTGTCGATGGGGGAGAAAAAGATGGGTGGGGTTTGAAAAGCAGAAGTATTGTGTGTCGTTGGATTTGAGAAGATCAACGGTGGAGATTGCATCGCAGAATTGTGCAGGACGTGAAATGGTGGGAGGGGAGTGGAGAAAGGTGATGATGCGATTGAGCGTGGACCGTCCGATCCAAGGGAGATCGACGGTGGAGATTTAATCGGAGGTCGGGATGGCGAAGGATCATGTGATGGATGAGCGCGATGCGATGAAGTGCGAACCTTTGGATCTGGAGGAATGAACGGCTGGGATTACATCGCATCGGAGAAAAGAAAAGAGGCCAAAGCACCAGGGTGTTATAATTTGCGATGTGTGATTAAGCGCTGGCCGTCGGATAGGTATGAGAGATCAACGATGGAGATTTAATCGGCGGGTGTGATGTTGGATGGCTATGGGCGGAGTGCGACGAGATCTTAGCCGACGGTTCTTGTGGATTCGATGGCTAAGATTAAAACAGGAGGATTGGCATCGGAGGAGGAAAAGGAAAGGGTAAAGGGAAAATGCGATTGCTGATTTGCAATGGAGCGAGAGCCGTTGATCTGAAAACTAGATCGACGGGGGAGATTTAACAATGAAGAAAAAGAAGGAATGGTGGGTTTTGGAATGGGGAGAAATGTGGGCCGTTAGATCTAGGCGTAACAGATCAGATCAACGGTGGAGAATTGATCGCGAGATCGCATCGGTGGGAGGCAAATAACCATGAAAAACAAGTAAAATGTGTTTTTAGGATACGATGAATACTTGTGATGTGATGAATACTTGCGATGCGATGAACGCTTCGCGCCTGGTCACAACACGGGTCATGTGAGGGAAAGGGGCTGGGGCTTAAGGCCGAAAGGGGCTTAAGGCCTTCCGGAAAAATGAAGGTTTTTAGGCCAAAATAAAGGTTTTTGAATGGTTTTCGGGGGTTTCGATAGGTGAAATAAGAGTTTTTAAACAAAATGAAAGCAGAAGATAAGGTTTAAAAAGGTGTTGTGTAGATTAATCCGTCTTGCGGACAAGACCGATCTCTCTAGTACAAAAGGTAACTAGCAACAAACAGCCAATTATACTAATCTCTCTCTAAGTATATAAGATTTATAAAAACACTATACGGGTGTGAGGCCTACCTTATGTCCAACGCTAATATTTTGGTTAGTCTCGTGCACCGAAGAACGTCTTGTATTATCTTAATCACAAACAAGCAAAAGATTAAGGAAGATCAGACAGACATTATCATAAATCATACTTATCATAATGATCACAAGAAATTCAGCGTAAAATAAACCACAAATCGATAGCTTAATGAGAGAAATGAGTATATTTGTATTAACTTTTAAAGATAAAAAACCTTATCAACTGTGCCTCTATGTTGCATTCCGGGTCTCAAGGTGAATCTCTCATTTAATACTGTGTCTCTTTGAACCAAGACAAATGGAGATGAGTGATTTAACCTCACAGAAAGTCTTAGTTAACTAAGTCTGAATCTCAACAACATTTAACTTTAAATCTCATAAGCTTGAACTCCCCTTGAGGCTACCCAAGGCCTCTTTTTATAGTGGAAAAGAGGAGGTTTCTTGTTCCAAATATGAAGGGATAGAGTCCTCCTTCAAAGGGATAAGCTCCTTACATCAAGGGGTTAGCTCCATCAAGTGAGGGATGCATGAACCTTCTCAAAGCGTATCCATTCCCGAAAATTCCCATCATAATGATCAAGGAATTTATGAAATAAACCACAAATTGACAGTTTAATGAGAGAAATTAGTATATTTGTATTAACTTTAAAGATAGAAAACCTTTACAACCTGTGCCTTGATGTTGTGCAGGTCCTCCCAGGGTCCGAAGCAGGAATCTCTTTTACTCTGACAAGCATTGCACTCTTTGAACTAAGACAAATGAGGATGAGTGATTTAACCTCACAGAAAGTCTTAAGTTACTCAAGTCTAAATCTCAACATCATTTAACTTCAAATCTCATAAGCTTGAACTCCCTTTGAGGCTACCCAAGGCCTCTTTTTATAGTGAAAGAGAGGAGGTTTCTAGTTCCAAATATGAAGGGATAGATTCCTCCTTCAAAGGGATAAGCTCCTTACATCAAGGGGTTAGCTCCATCAAGTCAGGGATGCATGAACCTCTTCAAAGCGTATCCATTCCCGAAAATTCCCATCTAGAATCTTCTAGAATTCACCTGGAATTCACTTTTTATCTTCATTTTCTCGCCTTTTTATGTTTTACAGAGGTCCGCACCCATTACACAAATAACGTGCGGTATGGTTCCGCAGGCAGGCTGAGATTTAGGTGCGGGACCGCAGGGAATGCATAGAGAAAGTGAGATACCAATTCTTAGGGGATTTTAAGGATTTTCTTCTGATTTTGAAGCTTGACATGAGGAGCTGGTATATTGGACTTGCAAAAGGAGGAAGTATGAGTAATAATGAGCTCATACAGTTAGCAGAATGTCAAGGTGACAGTTTTCAGTGTAACAAATTGCCCCCTAAAGTGCAAAGTCTGGAATAGATGAAGCTGTAGTCTGTCATAAATGAAGAGTGCAGTACTTTATCATTTCAAAGATCATCCTGTGGACACCCCAGTCGGTACCTGTAAAAACATTCAATGCAAAATATATACATGTATATGTCATCACTGAGGTAGGCATTCCCATACTCAGATAAAAACTAACTATAAACTAACTGAAATCGTTCTGATACATGAATGATTTTGAATACATCATAGTACAGATATATGTAGACACAGTATGGACGCAGCCATCTGTTTATCAATAGTCTACTGTATAGATGACAACAAAATTCCTCGCAGCCTGGATGGTGGAAACTAGATCCAGGGTCTTGATTTCCGCATCTCGAACTAGTACGATTCTATCCATGTGAATAAATGTGTTGAAGTCGAACATGGTAGAAACCATTTGATTACCAGTCAATGATGTGAACTGTTAACAAGTGTGAGAGAAACCACCAGTAATGTCAATGGCTCTCAAAGTACTCAGTACAATCCATGAAATGTGAATGAATGAGTTGAAGTCGAACATGTCACGAAATCATTCGATCGAAGGTCAATGATGCAACCTGTCGTCGAAGGCGAGAAACCTGCCATTGAAGTATGCAGATTTCAAGGTACTGATGATTTCTGGATCAACTTCCTAGATAGTGTGCTGATGTCGATAGAAAGCGATCTGTCGTAGGCAAGCCCACAACATGAAATCATAGATCAAGTTTTGAAAATATATTGGCAAGGACTGACTCAGGGATGGTCAAAGATGGATGACAGATATTTTGCAGATGAATGGTTTTATTTAACTCGCTTCGACACATAACGACATCAAGTAGTAGATGGTGACAATTGACCTGTTAATACCCAAACCTATTTAAAATTTTCAATATGGTTCGATTAACTGTTGTGCAAAGGATTTCAACCATGCGTGAAAATAAGTGTCGTGGTCCAAGAGTGGTCGCATCGAAGTTTTCAACAATTTTAGTACAACAAACACACCCATTTTTTCTCTCTTTTCCCCCACCATTTTCCGGCAAGTAATCTCTTTTATTTTTGACAAGTCAGGAGGATAACATTTCTGCTTGAGCAGGTCATCCTTCTGATGAGTCCAACTTAGTTTAAAATTCAACCCTAAGAAGGAGGTCACTTCCTGCTGTAAGAGTCAAGTCCTTTGATCGTTAAGTTTAATCTAGTCCGTGATAGGAGAAACTCCTGTTTTTCAGCTTTAGGAGTCAAGAAAAACTTAAGAAAACTCCATTGGTGTTCTTTTTCGTAAATTTAGTCTCTCGAGCCCGAAAAAGGATAAAATAATGCGGGAGAGAACTCTATTGACCGTATTTAGTCAACGTATACCTTTTTCGTAAATAGTCCATTTCAGTCCGTAAAAGGGGTAAACTTATACCGAAAGGACGACTGTTCATTTACTTTAACGAGTTCGAATAGTCAAGTACTCGGCAATCTTTTCATATTTAGAGAGTCTGAAAAGGGCTTAAAAGAGGACTCCAAGATTTCGCTTTTTCGTAAAATTTTTGAAAGAGTCCGAAAAAGTGATAAAAGCATGCTCTTTGTTGAAAAATGATCATTTCACCTGAAAAATCTTGTTTCTGCACAAAAACTCAAAACATTACACATACCTGTTTAAGATAAATAAAAATGCTTTCAAAAATATCCCTTTTAAAGTGAAAAATAAATAAATTAACAATTCATTCATTCGAAAAAACTTATAAAAAGGACTTTTTCTATTTCATTTTTACCGTTCAATTGCAGAGTGAAAAGTAAAAAGCTTTTGGATAAAGAAGTTCCCGTGAAGATTCTGGAAAATTCAACCGTTGGAATCGAAAATCGTCAGCCCCAAGTAATCCACGACCTCTTTATCTTGTTTTTCATCCGTTTGAAATTCATTTTTAGGCTTTAGTTTGATTTTTTAGGGCAAAAAATGGTTCAAAAATGCGCCCGCGGGGTCCGCAGGCGGGACACAGGTTACCTGCGGACCTCGATTTTTTCTGAACGGGAAAAAATCGAGGGTACCGCACCCGGAACACATCTCACGTGCGGAGCTACGCTCTGTTTACAAAGAGCAGGTGCGGTACCCGCGCGGTTAAACTTAAAGCACAGTTTTCTCAAATTTCTGCCAAAATTTTTCAAATGAAATTATTCTAATATGCCTTATTCTGTGTTGCAGGATTAACAAGATGCTTATTTGGCGAGAAAGAGAGCATGAGGAAGTGGATGAAGCTGTAATACTTCATTTGCCCACACAAAGGGCATTAAAAGCATGCTGCTTATATAAATTCTGGGCCATTTCTGGCATGAGGGCACAAGTGGAACTCTTAACATGGTTGGTAGACAGATGGCATGTGGAGGACCAATGTTTCTTTATTGGTGGCCACCGGCTCGAAATTGAGCTGGAGGATATATATTTTTTGACTGGTTTGTCCAAGAGGGGCGAACATGTATCCTTGTTTGGGACTAGGCCAGGTGGCCAGACTGTCGCTAGTCTTCAACTCGAATTTTGCAATGATCAGGAAAATCCTCGGGACAAACGGATTGACATAAAACATATCATCCGTCCCGAACTGAAAGTTATAGCATTCACTGTTACCAAACTGTGTGGGAGCGCCGCACTACATGTGGCTACTGGTTCCCAAATGCGTGTTGCAGTGGACTGTTTTCGCGGCACCATCTTCAACTGGTGTGAAGCTGTGTTGGCCAATATAAAAGGCCAACTTACCAGAGCAAAAACCGGGAAACTAAAAAACTTTGGATACGGATCCATCGTCGTTTCTTTTGCTTTGGAGAGGATTCCTCAGTTAGCTCCACAGAGTATTTCAGTTGATGCCGGTCGACCTCGAGAACCAAGAATGGTTCGCTGGTCCGCGCTGATGCCCCGTCATGCTATTGAGGGCACTGAGATTGTACGATTCCCTGCTTCATATTTTCATTGGCTGGATCGCCAAGTTTTCATGATAGAGGATTTTCCATATGCAGGGATAGATTTCCGCGGAGATAGAGAGATGTCTCTCCCTGCAGGGGAACAGTGGGACGATTCAGGTAAAACATTTTTCAACGTTTACTAAGTTCTAATTTTTTTTAAATTTTTTATCGTCTTAGAAAACTAATAACCAAAAGTTTTTCGAATACAGACGTAGGTCCACAACGACCAGCTCATCTCCAACCTTTCGAGAGGAGACAACCAGTTGCGCCCGCACCAGCCCCAGCAGGCCAATCAGTAGAGATTTTGACTGATTTGGAGCATCATCTTGAGCGCCTGACTCTAGATATACCAGAGACTAGCATAGATGACATTCCTCTCAGGCTACAAAGATATGTGATTGGAGTCCCAGGACCTTTCAGGAGGTTCCTATGCAGGGTGGCTCGAGCAGTTGTTTCCTATCGAGATCATCATCAGTGATGGGATGATCGTGTAGACTCATTTTTGTACTTTTGTGTTATCATTTTTACCGATCATAAGGTGTTTCCAACCTATGATCGAAGACGATGTATATTTTTTGAACACACTTACACCATGTGTCACCATTTTAATGTTATCTGTACATGAAGGAATGTTATTGCATCGTCAACTGTTGGTAAATGTCTGCTAAATATTAAAGAATTTGTCTAATAATGTATTTAAATGTCTCTGGAAGATACGATATTCAAGTAGAATTCAAAAAAAACAAAGAGACGAACTCAAAATCTCAAAAATAGCCGTAATAACACTGATTTCTAATGGTATAAAACTCGTTAGCCTAATACAACAAGTTCAATCCAACCTTACAATCAAACTCCGAATTCCAAACATATGGATTCAGATGTCCCAATCACTCTATTGTACTGCAATGTTATTTGTTGTTTGACCAAGGCTTACCCCATGCATGGATACTAACCTCGCGTAGGGTGAATAGATAACCCAAGTCATCAAGAAATGTCTGCAGTACTGTAATTTGCAACACATTTGAAACCAATGTAGGTTTGAAGAGACGTCGACATCTGCAATATCAAGAGTAAAACTCAGATAAGCAGTCATAGTGACAAAAACACTCTTCTAAACTAGGCACACTTTTCTAATCTAAACACACCAGCAATAAAGAAAACTAAACTAACAAGAATCTCCACACCTTGTTTAAGCGTAATATCGCTTTAGATAAAGTCCATTTCTGGGTTTATCCAAAGGGACACCGTCAAAATCTACTAACTCATAGGCCCCTTTTGCTAACTTTCGTTTCACAATGTAAGGACCATGCCACATAGGCACGAATTTTCCAACTCCTAGCTTGTCATTAGCTTGATCATAAAGTAAAACTAGGTCTCCTTCTGAAAAATTTCGAGGGGTCACATTTCTATCATACTGAGCTTTTATCCTTTTAACATGAGCCTCGTTTGCTATTGCACCATTTCGTCGATTCTCATCTAATTGGGCTAAGTACAAGAAACGTTTCTCCTCTTCAGACGTAGCTGGAAGTAATTCTACGGCTAATTTTAGTGACGGTATTTCGCATTCAATCGGCAGCACAGCTTCCAAACCGTAAACCATTTGAAAAGGAGTGAAACCCGTTGATGTTTTGACTGAGGTTCGATATGCCCAAAGCGCTGAAAATAACATGGAATGCCAATTCGTCTTGTGAATACCAATGATTCGTTTAATCATGGTGACTAAAACTTTATTAATGGCTTCAACGAGACCATTTGCTTGTGGATAGTACAGAGTGGAACTATCGTGGCGTAGGCCAAGTTGTTCTGTTAGTTCAGTCATCATGATGTTCCGAAAATGGCTTCCATGATCCGTAATAATAGCCCGAGGAACACCAAACCTAGCAATTATGTGATTGAATACGAATGTTGCAGCAGTCTTGCCGTCAGCTGAATATGTAGGCATCGCCTCGGCCCATTTCGTAAAATAATCTACAGCGAGAATAATATAGGCATGCCCCCCGGCCGAGTGAGGGTTACATGTGATAAAATCGATACCCCATTTTGCAAATGGACCAACAACAATTATAGGGTGAAGAGGAGCGGGTGGCGCGCGCATTTTTCTATCAAAAATTTGACAGTTGTGGCATTTCCGAACCGCATAAATGCAATATTTAAATAATGTTGGCCAGAAATAACCTGCACGCAATATCTTTTGGGCAGTGGCATACCCGGACATATGACCGCCACATGCTCCATAATGACAGTCATTTAGTACCTTTTCAGCTTCTTCATGAGTTAGACAACGTCGGAAAACAGAATCCGCTCCTCGTCGATAAAGAGTATCACCAATGATATTATATTGTTGGGATTGGAAACGTATTTTCCGTCGCTGAGTTCGTGAAATTTCAGGCCGAAAAGATTGGGTTTGGAGATATACAATAATATCCCCATACCATGGATCAAGCGTACTGATAAGAAACAAAGATTCATCCACAATGGATTCTTCTGCCACTGTTTCAATATCAGTAGAGGGAAAATCACACATTAGTTCTGCAAAAACCAAAGACTTCTTTGCCTTGGATTTCTCAAATTCCAAGTCAAATTCTTGTAGGATAACTATCCATTTAGAATACTTGCCCCCTAGCAATTGTCTGGTCAAAATATACATCATAGGGTTGCAATCAGAAATTACTGTGGTTTTACGTAACAAGATGTAATGTCTAAAACGTTGGACAGCTTGAACAGCTGCCAAGGCCAATTTCTCCACATGTGTGTATTTGATTTCAGTCGGATTCAAATTTCGACTAAGATAATAAATCACATGTTCGTTGTGAGATTCATCTTCCCGAACTAGTACCATTCCAATAGTGGAATGAGAAGCAGCGAGATACAAAATGTAATCTTGGTTGTAGTTGGGAGGATGCAATAACGGTGCATGGGTCAACGCGTGTTTAAGTGCATCAAAAGATCGATTAGCGACCTCGTCCCAAAAGAAAGGAATGTCCTGTTTCAACAACCGGGTAAAACCCTTTGCAAGCTCGGCATAGTTCTGAATAAATCTACGTAAAAAGTTTGCTTTCCCCTGCAAACTCTGGAGTTGGCGCAATGTCGAAGGAGGAGGCAATTTAACAATAGCTTCGACCTTCGAAGGATCAACACGAATGCCTGATTTTGAGACAACAAATCCCAGTAAACGACCCGATTCTACGCAGAAAACACATTTATGCGGATTCAACCTTATCCGATAATGACGACATCTCATAAAAATTGCTCGTAAATGAGTGGGATGATCGGCCCTACGTAATGAATGAGCAGGTAAATCATCAAGATATGGCTGAACAATGTGCTTAATGTCATGAAACGCATAAGACATAGCCCGTTGAAAAGTTGCTCCAGCGTTCTTTAGTCCAAAAGGTAGTTTACAATAGGCAAACGTTCCCCATGGACAAATGAAAACTGTTTTAGGTTGATCTGCAGGGAGTATGTTTATTTGATTGTAGCCGGAAAAACCATCCATAAAGGAGAATAGTTCACTACCAGCACAATCGTCGATTATCTGATCGATATAGGGAGTTGGATAATTGTCTTTTGGACACGCTCGATTAATATCCCTATAATCGATACATACTCTTACGTTCCTTGCTTTTTAGTGACAGGAACAATATTCGATACCCAATCCGTTAAGGGAATTGGATAAATGAATCCTGCTCGAAGTAATTTTTCAACTTCAGTTTTTATAGCAGCAGCTTTTCTAGGATGAATTTGACGTAATCGTTGACGAACAGGTTTAGCATCCGGGTAAGTCTTAATCTCATGAACTACGATCGATGGATCAATTCCTGGCATTTCTTCATAAGACCAGGCAAACACGTCATGGAATTCTTGAAATAGGGCTTTATAAGTCTGAATTTCTTCATCCGTACAACAAGCACCTATATGAATGTTTTCAATTATTCCTGGTTTTACTGAAATGTCAATTGGAACCGTTCTAGATATATTTTCCAAATTTAACTCAGAATCAGGATTTTGCAATGGATTCTAAGGTTCCTTGGCATATTCAGCAGTAAAAATTGAAGCGAAATCATTTTCAAAATGATCTAATTCAGGTAAGAATGAAGACCTATGATGGAGATCTTCCCATGGTAAATCATCAACAGACAAAAACTCACGAATTTGCTCATCTGTATGAACAATTTCAGGAAATGTCGTTGCATCTGAACTAGAAATAGAAAGCGATTCCTCTTGGATCCCATTCATTGGATCGGTTTTAGTTGAAGAGTGGTTGGAAAAAGACTGTACAGTCTGGTACGCTATTTCAAATGGACTCAAAGGCATCGGGCCATCAAATGAGTCTATCTCGGATTCAGAAGGAAGAATCCAAGGATCATCAAACATAACAGTGTCTGATGAAATCATATGAATAGTTGCAGTAGAAGACGATACGTTAGGAGGAGGAAAGGAAAAAGTTCCTAGCAAACCAGAATCTTTAACCAAACCTACTCCGACATCCTTATAAGGGATAGCCGTTTTACCAACATGCTGGATTGTTTCTGTAGAGGCTCGGTCTGACGAAAAATAAGATAACTGATCTATTGTCACGATCCTTCCTTGATATGGAAATTTTATAAGTCGAAAGACCGAAGAGACAACAGCAGTCATAGCATAAGACCAACTACGACCCAGTAGAAGGTTGTAATCTAGAGGGGCATCAACCAGTTCCACATCTAGATTAACGATTTTTCCTTCAACCCCTATGGGTAAATCCTGCAAAATACCATAAGGTTGAAAACCTCGACCATCAAAAGCTTTTAGAATTGTCGGAGATTGGTTAAGTGTAGGAGAACCAAGAGATTTCCAACACTGAAGCGACATAATACACGTTGAAGCTCCCTCATCAATCACAGTCCGAAAAATAGGTCTGTTTTTGACTAACACTGGAATCTGGAAAGCCATTTGGTGAGGGAGACGCGGTGTACTAGTTTCTAAATCGAATATTATGAGGTTAGAATCCTGAACATCAACAGCTCCTATAGCAGAAAATAACAATTTGCGCTGTGCTGGACATGATTGTAGCACTTCCAAAGCCGACATTGCTGAAGGAGAAACATCTAAATCTTCAACAATATTGTAATTCTGAGCAACTCTCGCATGTGGATTGAAAGCTGATTTACGAAGAACACCTTTAGCAGGCGGTTTGATTATCAAGTCTGGATTTTGTTTCTCGATCTGTAGCGGACCGGAAACAGGAGGAGTTGTATTTGATGCGTTGGCATTAGAAGACTCACCTTCTTTGCCATCAACGGGATTCTTAGAACCGTAATCTTGCGATCGCGTCGCAATCCTTACATGAGACATCATCATAATAGGCTCTTCTAAAGTGGTCGAGGAAGAACCAATCATCTTACTATCTTGAACTGGAAAAGGATCCTTCAAGACAGCGGGTTGTTGTGATCCTTTAATGAGTTTCGTAACCTCCTCTCGATATGGACATTCTTTTGTGAAGTGACCTTGTTCACAAATGAAGCAAGGATAGCGAGGTTTACGTTTCTCGTCATTGGATTCTTCTTTATCTGTTTTTTCCTTCGAATTTTTCTTGTTTTTGTTCCTCCCCTTCTTTTTACTACCGGATTTTGATTTTGCCGTAGATGTTTCAACGACATGAATATCAGCAGAAACTTCTTGAGAGGATTCTCCTTTCGGGGAATCAGGTAAAGTTATAATTGGAGAAGAATTATTTGAGGATTTCTTCTTACTTTTAGAACTAACTGTACCAATCATACCGTCAGCGGCATGAGACCCTGAAGGAGCAGCAGCTATTTGACCTTGTTTGGGTAAATCGGGAATTTTTTCATGAAGAGTACCTGACTGCGTATAGACGAGGTCTAGGTACTGAGCCTGAGCAATTACTTGCTCTTCAGTAACAACACCAGCCTTAGCTACATCTTCAGTGATCTTGGGCAATAATGATTTCACAAACCATTCTGCCAAAATTTGATCTGGAATATAAACCTTCACCAAACGTCGTCTACGTCGCCACTCATGAATGTGATCGGAAATATACGTGGACGTAGATTGTTTTAGTGAAGTTAATAATTCTGTGCCATTGTCGTATCTGACAGGCAACTGGAAATGAGTTAAGAAAGACGTTGCTAATTGACTGAAATTATGAAACGAGCCTCGTGGCAACTCAATGTACCATTTGGCTGCAAGACCTATGAGTGTCCTTTGGAAAAGACGTAAGCAAATCGAATCATCAATAATAGAATTAGATGCACACCAAAGGTGATAAGTCATCACATGATTTGATGGATCCTCTCCTGACTTACCTTCAAATTTTGGTATATCACTGGGCAACTTATGAGGCATTGACGGCCAGTTCTGATAATAGAAAATAGGATCATTGGTAAGGCGCGTCAAATCTGGTAAGTCCAAAGTTGCGATGAACGGTAACTGACGGTTAGGGTCACGAAAACCTTGAGAAGCCAAAGCAGATCCAGGAGGTGGATACCCAGGATAACTAGGAATCAGATTAGCATTGGGTATTGTATAACCTCCCGGATAACCAGGATGAATCGGACCATACTGAGGTTGCTGATAAGTATAACCAGGGTATGGTTGATAGCTTGGATTCTGTACATAGGGACCGAATTGCGGCTGACCCTGGTATGGTTGATAAGTAAATTGAGGTTGACTCGTAACAACTGTACTTGTACCGGCTTGTCCTGCAGGCATTTGAACTGTAGTCTGAACTGAGGGTCCTGACTGAGGTACATAGACTTGAGGGATTTGCACGGATACAGGGATAGCCGAACTCGGGGCTACAGACACTCCAGAAACAGGTGTGACAGGTTGAACAGATGTTGCAGCAGTTGCAGCAGTTTGGGGCGGAGTCTGAGGTGCACTAGGCCCAGGCTGCTGAACTGAACTAGGTGCAGGAGTTTGAATAGCTGGCTGAACATGCTGCTGGGTTGAACCAGAAACCAATGGTTGACCAGGTTGATAAGGTAACTGGACATTAGGCTGCAAAGGCTGTTGATATTGGGACGGATCCCACACCATCATTCCAGGGTATTGTCCCGTAGAAGGTTGAACGTAAGGACCAAAACCTGGTTGAACGTAGGGTTGATAATAAGGTAAAGTTCCGGCTCCTTGAACAGATGGTTGACCAGAAGGCTGTTGGTAACCTTGCATTGGGTACTACCCTTGAGGTTGATAACCTTGAGGCATGTACTGAAGTTGGGGTTGTTGAGGACCCTAAGGAGCATATTGAGTTTGGGGTTGACCTTGAGGAATGTACTGTCCTTGAGGTTGGTAACCCTGAGGTATGTACTGTCCTTGGGGTTGCCCCCCAAAATAATATGGATCTACAGGTTGTCCTGGGAAAAAGCTACCTTGAGGTTGTGCCCCGGGTGGTAACTGACTACCTTGAGGTTGCCCCCCAGGCGGTAATTGACTACCCTGAGGTTGCCCCCCAGGCGGTAACTGAGTTCCCTGAGGTTGACCCCCAGAAGGAAACTGACTGCCTTGTGTTTGAGGATTAGGAATGTTACCAGACATCATATAAACTTGCTCTGTGTTCGACGTTTCAATTTTAAGTCCACCAAGACCAGATGATAACACATTTTCGATAGGTTGAGGAGTTGCTCCTGAGAAAGTACCAGACAAAGACTGATATCCCGCAGGAACAAAAGGACCACCATGTAAAAAAGATTCAGGCGTTTGCGAAAACATGGATGACTCTCCAACCATAATAGATGACGGATAGTAACCTCTGGGTGTAGGATGAAATGGAACTCGAGGTGGATAAAAAGTAAGACCCGGATTCTCTAAAAAATCAGTTAAAGAAAGATACCAGGGATTAGTTCGAATAGGGCTGTAGAAGATAGATTCACGCTCCCTAAGATTTATCGATTGAGGGGAGTTGGGAAGAGATATGTCTTCGTCTGGATTAGTAAGTTCTTCTATAGAAATTAATCCAGAGGGAAGATTTTCAGTAATGATATTTCTAACCCTGGGTGAACCTGGATCACTAGAAGTTGGTGAGACAAATCCTGAGGATGTTTCTAACACAGAAGATTCAGTTTCAGGCTCAGAGATTTCAGGTTCGTCAGATAATTCTCCAGTAGAAGAAATATTTTCAGTGACTTCAGAAACTGAAATCGGTTCTTGAATATATTCTGTTGTAGGAATTTGATGATCAGGATGTATCACAATAGCAGATCTTTCATCTTCTGTTGATCTAAGTCTACGGCTACTGTGTGGTACCAGAGCTCGAAGCCCTTCAAGATGACCTGGTGTAAATTCAGGGGGTTTCCCTTGTATTCTCCGGGATTGTCTCGGCAATTCCGCCACGATGAAAAATTATCTAATCACACGCAAAAAAAGAAAAATTTCAATGAAAACACCTAAAGTCTCTAAGAAACAAACAATTGAATCACTCGCTTAAAAAATATAAGAGTTCAAACCACACACAAACAAGTAACTTTCCGTACTAAAATCACTAGTTGGTGATGAAATCCAACTTAGTAGAGTTTTAACACGAAAAGGGCGGTTGGAACAGTTACCCCGACAACCCGCTTAATGAAACAGACTGGCACAAGTTTCTTCACATAACCATCTCGAGTGAAGAGAACCCCCCAGAGAGTCCAAGTGAGTCTAGTCGACGTCTGTTCCAGGTACAGTGGGATCTTCCCTCCACCGTCACCTTAGGAAAGAATCCTAAAGATTATGGTCTCTAAGGTTACCAACTGAAACAAATATACCTGGGGAAACAGTCTACGATCCGATACACACGCAAGGGCAGAGTAACAAAGCTCAATCCCCTTGAAGGCTCCTTGAACAAAATCCAAGGTTTACCGACAAGTGACCCCTGGCTCCTCGACAATGGTCTATCCGAGGTTTACCGTTTTTAATACGTGTATATCTTCTATCGTTCCCAATGAGGAAGGATTGATTACCCCACTGGTTCCGATATGATCTCGTGCTTAACTCCTTTAAGAGGAGCTTCCCAGAGCATACATGCAACAACTGGAATTCTTCCTACCGCAAGATATATCTACTTGTTTGTTTTATCTATCTTGGAGAGTTAATTACTCCCTACTCCAAGATACTAGCCTAAGCTATGTTGGTGATGAGAGCCCTAGAAAAAAGATTACTAGATGAATTTTATTTAAGCGTTACTTTTAATAGCTGTTTCTTAAGTCAATGGGTGCGGAAATGAAACTTTGTATGATGTGAAGACTCGACTTCCAAAAACACTAAAATGCACCTATGATGATATTCAATTCTTTTTTCTTTCAATGAATTTTCTATCTAAAGAAGAGTTAGAGAATGCAACCTTTAAATTTCTTCTTCAAACATGGAAACTAATTGAAAGAAACTATTTTGTCTTTTCAATAAACTATCAAAGCTCACAAGAAAACTTTTTTCTTTTCCAAACAAGAAGCTACAAAACAATTCTTTTTCGAAAGAAATCTACAAAAATTAAAACTATTCAAAACTACAAAAACTAATTTTGACAACTAATCTAAATTGAGTAGAAGCTTTTAGAGTTTTTTTTTATGAATGTTTCTCTTAGTTATTCAGCAAACTAAGAATCTATTCGTTCAGATAACAAACAGATCAAAAAACACTCCAAATATGTTTTTTCAAAACACTCAAAGAATAAATGAAATTCAAAACTTTGAAGCAAGTTCTTTCGAAGATTTGCAAAGAAATCAAAAGGCTTAATTTCTCAATCTAGGATGTTTTCACAATGAGGTCGGATTCAAGAGACAAAAAGAGATCTATGTGATCTGAGATACTGCAAATTGTCAAAAAATTTGAATCACTACAAAGACAAAACAAGAAAAATAATCCAATTGGAAAAATCTCCTAGAAAATCATTCAAAACACTAACACTGTTGAAGTTCTTACACAATGAATTCTTGATAGACACAATAACCAGTCTGGGCAGAAACCAAAGATCAAAAAATTAACCAGAAAAAGAAACCTAGAAATTTTCTAAAATTTTACAGGGTCCGCATGTAAGCAGTGTTGACAGGTGCGGTCCCGCACTGTGTTCTGTAAAGAACGTGCGAAACTGCCCGCACTGTCAAGGTTATGCAGAGTGCGGTCCTAGCAAAAATGATAGAAAAACTCAAAAAAACTTCTAAATTTTCAAAAACAGAAAAAAATTAAAGTACCCAGACAGATGTGAATCAATCAAAAACCAGAAAAAAAACGTTTTCTCAAGTCAAAAATCAAAGAGAACCAAGAACAAACAAGTTCTTCCCCAGCGGAGTCGCCATTTTGTTGTGTAGATTAATCCGTCTTGCGGACAAGACCGATCTCTCTAGTACAAAAGGTAACTAGAAACAAACAGCTAATTATACTAATCTCTCTCTAAGTATATAAGATTTATAAAAACACTATACGGGTGTGAGGCCTACCTTATGTCCAACGCTTGCTTGATTTTGTTGAAGTCCTTCCCGTGCACTGAAAGAACGTTCCTTGTATTATCTGCAATCACAAACAAGAAAAAAGATTAAGCAGCACCTGTATAGACATTATCATAAATCATACTTATCATAATGACCAAGGAATTCATGAAATAAACCACAAATTAACAGTTTAATGAGAGAAATGAGTATATTTGTATTAACTTGAAAGATAGAAAACCTTTACAACCTGTGCCTTGATGTTGTGCAGGTCCTCCCGGGGTCCGAAGCAGGAATCTCCTTTACTTTGACAAGCATTGCACTCTTGAGCTAAGACAAATGGAGATGAGTGATTTAACCTCACAGAAAGTCTTAGTTACTTAAGTCTAAATCTCAACAGCATTTAACTTTAAATCTCATAAGCTTCAACTCCCTTTGAGACTACCCAAGGCCTCTTTTTATAGTGAAAGAGAGGAGGTTTCTAGTTCCAAATATGAAGGGATAGATTCCTCCTTCAAAGGGATAAGCTCCTTACATCAAGGGGTTAGCTCCATTAAGTGAGGGATGCATGAACCTCTTCAAAGCGTATCCATCCCCGAAAATTCCCATCCAGAAACTTCTAGAATTCATCTGGAATTCATCTTTTTATCTTTACTTTCTCGCCTTTTTATGTTTTACAGGGGTCCGCACCCATTACACAAAGAACGTGCGGTATGGTTCCGCAGGCAGGATGAGATTTAGGTGCGGGACCGCAGGGAATGCATAGAGAAAGTGCGATACCAATTCTTAGGGGATTTTAGGGATTTTCTTCTGATTTTGAAGCTTGATATGAGGAGCTGGTATATTGGACTTGCAAAAGGAGGAAGTATGAGTGATAATGAGCTCATACAGTCAGCAGAATGTCAAGGTGACAATTTTCAGTGTAACAAAAGGTATTTGGAATGATTTAGAGGTTAAATGAAGGTTAATGGAGGGATTTTATGAAGGGGGATAAAAGGAAAAAAAGGGGATTTGATAAGAGTGAAATGGAGAAGTGTAATGAGGGAAAATGGGGTCTTTTAAGCAATTTTTCTCTTGGTGAAACAGTAGGTACTTCAAGATTACGAGGGAAATAGCAGTGAAGATTAACTCAAAGGGTAAAGATATTCATAAGACTTTAAGAACTAACAATTTGAACATGAATTGTTTCTTAAAGGCTAAAAAATATTTAGCCACCATTTGGTATGAAAAAGTTTTATAGGTGGCTAACAGTGGCTCCACATGGGGATGACATCTTCTTGAAGGTGTCAAGAACTTCAGAATTTTTTTCTCTGGAAGCTGATCAGTGCCTTGCACTTTGATAATATTTTTATCAGTTGCTAACAGAAATGATTAGAACTTGTAATATCAGCAAAATTATTTCCCAAACAACTACCTACACAACCTACTTCCTAACATTTTTTCTTCAGCAGGCGCATTTGGACTTGCAAACCTTTTCATCAATCATTTTATTCTTTTATTGAAAACATGAAACTAATCTAAGTCTACCCTTATTTCTCCGTGAACTTAGATTAAGCAGTTGAGTTCATAAGTTTCTCTACCTAGACTACTATCTGTTAGGATTAGACTGTTTAACATATATTTATTCTCTAATTTCTAAAACAGGAAATTTAAAAGCAGCCAAACCAGGATTGAACAGTCTAACTTGCTGCTGATCTATGGCATAAAAACAAGCTACACATAGAATAAAATTTGCATGAAATTAAAGCAAAATGTTGAAGGCTTAAGATCTGAAAACTAAAACATCCTTCATTATTTCTTCAGCTCTGTTTTTAGGCTTGTTTGAGCTGTTTTTATTTCTCATCTAGTTCAAGTTTTGAGCATTTTAGAACCAGTTTGCTTTCTATCTTTGGCTCAAGATTTAATCTGATTACAACCATTCTTCTTTTGGGATTCATAGGTTCAGGTTTTAAATTTGTTTGAACCTTTGTTTTTCTATCCTAATCTACCTTACTGATAAGCTAAGATTATACTTTTTGGCTGATCTAATTCACTAAACTATCAGCAGTAAATTGAAAAGCTAATTAGTCATGATTAGGCTGTATGACTAGCTAGAAGTGTGTTCTTAGGAGTGGCATTTAAGCTTGCACACTTTCAGACTTTGTCTCTCTTTTTGGTATGGGGCTGTACCTTTCTTGTTTTCATTTTGCCCTCTTTTCTGTTTTTATTGTTTTTGTAATTTTTCTTTTTCTAACTTTGAATGCAATGATGGATATGATATTTACAATGAGGAGAAAATAAATAGCTTCAAACTGGTACAATTTAAGAAAAATAATGTTTCAGCATCCTGCCATTGACGGGACCTCCAAAAAGTTCAATTCCATTCACTTCCTACAAGAAATAAGCATTGTTACCAGCAGTAGAATGAATGAGATAAGGGCCCAGCCATAAGTTATCAAATTTTCCATGTTTGCCCTTATCTTCTCTCTTGGAATCCCACTTTAAAACTTTGTCACCAATGCTGAAATCACTGGCCTTTGTTCTTTTATCAAACAACTTCTTGATGTCTTCTTGCTTGTGTAGTGCTTTGTTGTAGACTTCCTCTCTGGTTTGTTGAAGATGTATAGTCTGATTGATTCTCCTTGTCATATCATTTTCTTCAGACTGTACTTCTTGGATCAGCTTCATGACTGGCACTCCTAGACTTGTTGGAAAAATTTCATCTGCTCCATAAAATAGCTGGTAGGGTGACATTCCAATTGATTTCTTAAGTGTTAATCTGTCAGCCCATAATGCATGTACTAGTTTTGTGTGCCATGATTTCTTATTGTCTTCTAGCAACTTTTTGATTATATTCACCAAAATTTTGTTTGAGGATTATGCAAACCCATTACCTTGAGGGTAATAAGCAATAGAATGACCCAATGTAATCTGATATTTATGACAGAATTCAACCATCTTTTTGGATCCAAATGCATCAGCATTGTCAATGATAATCTTCCTAGGACAACCAAATCTAGATAGGATATGATTTTCAAGGAATTTTATGATGACAGAGTCATTGGCTTGCCTAGAAGGGATGACTTCTATCCATTTGGTAAAGTAGTCTGTTGCAGTGAGGATCCATCTATGTTGGGAAGATGAGGGAGGATGGATTTCCCAAATGAATTCTAGACCCCACCGTTGAAAAGGAGCTTCAACAGTGATTGGATGTAAGGGTAAAGGAAGCATTTTTCTTTTGCCTTCAAAGAGTTGGCATTTGTGACATGCAATAATCATTTTGTGGACATCTTGAAAGAGAGTGGGCCAATAGTAACCATCTCTAAGGACTTTATTGGTAGTTGTCTTCCAATAGAGGTGGTCTCCACATTCTCCTTCATGTAATTCATGCTTGATCTTATCTGCATCATTCTCAGGCAAACATTTAAGCAATAATCCACTAGCATTTTTCCAATATAGACATTTATCCAAAATGCAGTAATTAACATCTTTCAACTTTAAAAATCTTGCCTTCGTTTTAGACAAACCAGGAGGTGTATTTAAATTAAGAAAAACATATAAAATATCAACATATCAAGATGAAAACATAAAATTATCTTCAATAATGGGAGTTGAGAACTCCTCCTATTCATCTAATGCATCTAACAAGTTTATATCAAGAGCTTCAAAATTAGACTCAACCATTAACCTTGCTACTCCTTGGCCTTTTATGAGCTTAGTGGGCTTGACTTCTTAATCATATTCAAGTATCACAACAATCCACTTTCCTCTTTTGCCATCTGGATCTTGGGTTAAAATGTCTTTTACAACTGAATTTGACACAAATGCAATTATGTGGGAATGTAAAATGTAAACTCTAAAGTCTTTTAAGAATTTGACTAAATCAAAGGCTTGTTTTTCCATGATATTGTACTTCAGAGGTGCATATCTCAATGCCTTACTAAAGAATGCAATTGGCTGCTCTTGTCCTTTAAGGTTTTTCTGTAATAGGACAGTAGCCACTGTGGGTTCTGATGCAAATGAAAAAATGAAAAAATCCTTTGTAAAATCAGGACTAATGAGAACTGGTGTTTTGGTTAATGCTTGTTTTACCAGTTCAAATGATTTCTTTGCTTCTAAGGTCCATTTAACTCCTTCTTCCTTTTTCAGCATGTTTGTTATGTTTCTAAGGAGTTCAGCTAGATTGAGTATGAACCTTCTCAAGAAATTAATCTTCCCAATGAAAGATTGAAGTTCCTTGATGTTTCTAGGATGGTTGATTTGCAATATACCATCAATCCTCTTTGGGTCTATCTTTATCCCCTCTTCTGATATGATGTGTCCAAGGAGTTTTCCTTTTTGGAGACCAAACATTGTTTTCTTTGGATTTAAAAATAACCCATATTTTCTACATTTCTCAAAGACTTTTCTCAAGTGTTCTAGGTGTTCTTCATCTGTTTTGGAAAAAACAGTGATATCATCAAGGTAAATAATGATGAAGAAGCCTAATTCTTTTGAGAATACAATATCCATGGCTCTCTGAAATGTGGCACTATCATTCATTAAACCAAAGGGCATTTTCACATACATGAAAGTACCCCATGGTGTAGTAAAGGATGTTTTCATTTGATCATCAGGATGTACCAGAATTTGATTGTAACTTGAGAAGCCATATAACAAAGAAATCCTTTTAGAACCAACTACCTTTTGTAAAATGTGATCCATCTTGGGTAAAGGGTAGTTGTCATTTAATGAAGCTCTGTTTAAGTTCCTAAAATCAATACAAAGCCTTATTTGTCCCGTTTTCTTCCTCATTGACACAAGATTAGACATCCAGGCTGAATACCTAACAGGGACTATAATTCCAACATTGTACATTTTCTTAATTTATTTCTCAACCAGGGGTAATTGAACAGGGTTTATTCTATGCAATTTTTGTTTATAGGGCTTTTGGTTTTCCTTGAGGGGTATATTATGCTGAATTATATTTGTGTCATATGATTTTAGATCCTCATAGCTCCATGCAAATACATCAGAAAATTCCTTAAACAACTCAATATAGTTCAGTTTGATGTGAGCTGGCAATGTTTTAGACAGTTTAATCATTTTTGGCTTTAGTTCACTGCCTATGTTACATTCTTCTACTTTAGTTTCAACAGGCTCCAGTTTTGTTTTTTTGGCAACATCATTGAAATCAAACAATTCTTCTAATGGGACCAGTCCTTTTGGAAAGCTTTGAGTGTTAGATTGCAGCATTTATAAGTCTTCTTTTTCTAAATCTGCTCTAATCTCTGTGGTATGTTCAAGTTTATTAGATAACAAATTTGTATCAGCAATCTCTGGAGACTTTACTTCTTCATCAAGTGGGTTTTCTTCCACAGGACAATCATTTTCATAATCTAAATATGAACTTGGTGGTTCAAATTCATTTCTGGACTGTAGGAAGTCTTCTATTTATTTATCTCCATCAAACACTTGCTAGTATTTTTCATTGTCTGGGACAGCTGGTGTAAATTTGATTTGGGTGGTACATTGCTTGGTTTCATAAGGTGTTAGACAAGTTCTGGCAGCAAAGGCTAAACCATTGGCAAGGACATTTTGGTTTCTTGGGACAAAGACAAGCTGGAATTCATCAAATGTTTTCAATAAGTCCATGACATCATTTCTATAGGCCCTAAGTCTGGGGCGTTTGGCACTATATTCCCCATTCACTTGCTTAATAATCAAATCTGAATCCCCATGAACCTTTATCCTTTTTGCCCCTAATTTCTTCAATAAGTGTAGGCCTAAAAGGAGGGCTTCGTACTCAATTATGTTACTGGTACATTGAAAGTTTAACCTGTAGGAATTCCTCTTAGCATGATTGTTTTCAAGGTTGTGTATCCATATGCCTGCTCCGGCATCATTTCTAGTGCAAGACCCATCAAAACTCATACTCCAAAGAGGACTAGTTTCAGATTGACTAGTTTGGCTACTATCCTCTTTATCTATTGTGCTTTCAGATTGTTCTTGTAAGTTAGCACTATGTTGAATTTGGTTTAGTCCCTCATGTTCTTCATTATGTTGAGGACTCTTCTTTTTACTCTCAAGGTTGATAACTAATGGATGACTGTTTTGTAGCCCTAGACCTGTGATTAGTTTGCTGTGATTTTCTGATTTTGAAAATTGTTTTGATACTTCTGTCTTGTCTTCCTCATTTTATGTGTCTACCACTATGTTATAGTGAGGGGTGTCCACTAAATCTTTTAAGGTTTATTTCTCATTAAATGTTTCATGATTTAAGAGAATAAATGAGTCAAGGCTTGTATGCACATAATAAAGAGGAGAATTTTCTGGTTTCTCTTGGCTACTGACCATGTATTGCATATGAGAATCCCTATAAAGTCTTCTGGTTTGATTAAAAATAGGGATGGTATCATATGCCATATCCATTTGCATTTTTCCTTGTAACTTAGCTCCCCAAGATCTTGATAACAACATACCATATTTTGGGGGTACATCAGCCACTACAATATCCATTACTAAACACTTGGCTGGTATTTGTGCTAAGTTAACACAGAGGTCTTTGATCAAACCTAAACATTTCACTCTACTAGAGTCAAAGGAGAATAGATATTTGTATGTTCTGGTGATTTCAAGGCCTAGACTCTCCATTACTGCTTCGAGAATTAAGTTATGAGAGGCCCCTGAATCATGCATGGCATTGTGTAAAAATTTTTCATGAATTTTCAAACTAACATAAAAAGGAGGAACTGGCCCTTCTTGGTATCTTCCTTCAATATTAGGACCAAATAAGAGCTTTGGTTGGTCATCACTGAGGTTGACAGTGTCATTATTTTATCCTATGTTGAAGGCTTTCAAAATCTGTGATCTATATAAATCTTGGGTGACTAATTCAGTGAGGGGAACATAGATTCTAATCTTGGCAATTTCCTGTTCCAAACTAAAAGGCATATGATTTTTTACAATGTTTGTTTCAGTCTTGTTAATCACCACTTTATCAGCAAAATCAGCTTGCTGATTTCCTCTATTTACATTGGTCAAAATTGTTTTGATAGGAGCACTAGCTGAAGTACTAGCGCTGCTAAAGTCTGCACTCTGTTTTTCATTAATTTGAGTGTCTTTCTCTTTGTTTTGATCAAAATTTACAGCTACCATTTTGTCCTTTTGTTTTGTAATTTTGGGTTTGTTCACAGGTCTGTTTTTTGTAGAATTTTCAGAGGTCTTGTTCTTGGGAGCTTCCTGATTCTTTTTACTCCCAAGGTCATATTATTTTGGAGTCTCTATGATGACATTTTCCAATTCTTGATAGTAATTTTCATCTTATATTCTTCCATCATCATAGGGTGTATATAAACCTTGTTTCCTATTGTGAGGAACATCAAAAGTATCATTGTCTACTCCCAGCATATTTATGTAATCTTCCTCTGTCTGTTCAATTGTTTCTTCAACCTCAATTACATAGTTTTGATGAAAATGAGGTATAATCTCATGATCAGAGTCTCTTGGTCTGTTTTGAGGTTGATTTCTCCTGAAATTTTGATTTTGATTTTGAGATTGATTTCTGTTTTGGGGAGCTAATTGGTTTTCTCTAGATTGTGCCCTCTCAAGTATGCTCATCTTCTTCATCATTTCTTCTATCATCCTTTCCATTTGCTAGCTAGATGTGGAGGGTGCAGATTCCTCCCTAAATGATACTTTCTTTTCATTCCTCATCCTTGCTCTTTTCTCCATCAGATTTACTTCCATAGCTAAGGCTCCTTTCTGCATATCTTTTAGAGTCAAAGGATCTCTCTCTCTCAGCTGATAGGCCATTTCAGGATCAAATCCTTCAGGAAATTTGTTTAAAGCTAAGCCTTGTGGAGGTTTAAAGTCTGGGGGCAGTGCATTATAAACACTATTGAACCTAGTGCAATAAGCTTGGACATTTTCCCCAGTGTTTCTTTTGAGATTGTTGTAGTCTGAAAGTATTTGGAGAGGGTTTTTCCGACTTCCCATTTGTTTAAAAATAATTGATGAAAGGCTTGGAGGTCATTAATACTATTAGGGGTGAAGCTTTTAAACCATTTGCTTGCTTCTCCCCCTAGAATTTGAGCAAGCAATCTGAGTTTGACAGTTTCATCATCAATCTCATTTCTGTCAAAATAGTCATTCATCTTGTCCACATGTTGTGAAGCAATAGTAGCACCACTGGAATCATGCAATGGTATCTTGGACTGACAGTCCTGTGGTAGATTGACTAGGGGTAAAGGAAGGACTAGAGGGGCATACCATGTTTCCATGATAGGAGGTTGTGGGAAAAATGGAGGGTTTACAGATGGAGGGTGTAAGATAGGAGGGGGTTGATGGAATGGTGTGGTTTGAATAGTGGATGTGTAGCTAACAGAAGTGGATGGACCAGCAAGAGACTATTGAGCAGATTTAGGATGAGAGAAACCGAAATTATGCAGGAAATGTAAATCAGGAGGGGTAGTTTCTCTGCTACCAGGATGTTCACTTCTATCTTGGGATGAAGGTGAAGGCTCAAAATATATCTGATCTATATCCTCAAGTGACCTAGTTTTGAATAGGTTTCGTAAGTCAACTTGTGCATCTCGCAGAGCTGCAAGGTTGTCAGGGATAGAATTAGCTCTATGGAGTGACCTAACAATAGTTGAAGTTTGGGCCTTAGGAGATTTCCTAGGGATTCTTTTAGGATTATCAAATATCTTAGGAGGATTTGGGTTAGGATGGGTTCTAGTATGGACCCTTCTGGAAGCCACAATGTTGTGTTTTAGACCCACTTAATAAGAAATTTTAACCAAATATGACAATATTTAAGAGGCTAACTGATCTTTTAGTAAGAAAAATTTAATCCTTAAAGCCTTCTTAACTGAGTTTGAATGATGTTATGATAAAGGGTTTCCCAGTGGAGTCTTTAGGTCTGTTTAGGATCGTGGAGTCACCAGGTGGAAATTTTAGCTTTAGAAGGTAAAATGTTTTATGGTCCACCACCATTAATAGGTTTGAATACCAAAGAAAATCAACAGGCCTACTGATCTTCAGTGGAGTCACCAGGTGAAGAGTTTTTACTTGATTTCAGGGCTTTGAAAGTTGTTCACCATAAACAATCAAAATCACTCTAGGCAGACACTTGGTTCATTGTTGAAAATGGGATTATCTGAGTTGTGAAGTTATCTATTACTTCATAAAGTCCCTAGTATGGTCGCCAGAAATGTTAGGTCTCTGTAATTTAGCAGAGTGACAAGACTAAATGATGCAGAGACTACATCAAAAACCACTTTGGGATTCTAGGATCTAGCCCTCCTGAATCCAGAGAGGGATCTCTCTATAAGTGCAAAGATTGATTTATCTTTTTGAGGTTTTTAGGCTGATATTAGGATAGTTATTAAGAACAAGGGTTTTTTTTTGTTTTGGTTGGGCAAGGATATGATGAAGGTGAAGGAAGTATAAATGAAGGGTGAAGGTGTAAGTAGCTGAAAGAATGGTTCAACTGATAAGATAGGTAAGAAGCAGTTTTAATCCATTGGGCTATGGAGTCATGAGAGGATTTAATTGAAACAAGAAGGTTCAAGAGTGGTCCATGGGGCAAGTCATCTATGTCAAAGGATCTCTTTCAGTTGATTTTATGGAATGGAACAATAAGAAATGGAGTGAGGGAAATTGAACAGATGAAGAAACAAAGAGCAGCCTAAGATCAAGTAAGTACTTTGAAACTATCTTGCTTTTGGCATGCACTTAAAAAAAGACATAAAAGTAATCTAAGATTAGGTAAGTACTTTGAAACTAGCCTGCTTTTGATGTACTTTCAAGAGAAAACATTTAAAACACTTAGAATAGCTTAAGATCAAGTAAAGAATTTTAACTTAGCCTGCTTTCAGCATATTCAAAAGGAAAACATTCATGATAAACATAAAAATTAGTCTAAGATCAGGTAAGTACTTTGAAACTAGCCTGCTTTTAACATACTCTTAAGGGAAACTTTCAAATGACCTTTGGAGAAAGAACTAGAAGACAGGGCAAACCATAAACTTTCCTAGTCCAACTCTACTTAACATGTAATGAAAATATCATTCAAGAACAATGTTTAAATTTTAGACAGTAAGACACGGGCTCACCAACATTCATTGACTGCTTGGACTGTAAATCATCCTTAAATACACAATTGGAGGGAAAATAAAGATAAAGCTTATCAGTGAGAGTAGGGTACTTTTAAGAGTAAATCCTAGCTCTATATTTTCTATTCTTTATCAGAGAAAAGTGGACAGAATGGAAACAAAAGAAAATAACAATTTACAATAAGAAACACATCACCATTGACATAGACCAGGATCCCATAAATAAGATTGTATTTGATGTTCAAACCAGTTACAATCATCAAGTCCAGTGGGTCTCCATAGCTTCAAACTTCTCATCTCAACTTATGTATCTTCAATTACAAACAGGGCTACAACAGCTTCAGAAAACTATTTACATGCAACAGATATCCAAAGACCAACCTCGATACAATATTCTACAGTAGTTTTTATAGAAGAATGAGGAGGTGGAGTGAAAGAAGGGTATAACTGTTCAATTAATGCAGATTTTATGCTTCTCGGCCTTTGAGGGGCTCAACAGAGAAGTTTTCTGATATTTTCTTTGTATTAATTGGTTTTCATTAAGTATCTAGCCGCTTAGAATATTTTTTTGACTTTAAAACTCTTTAGGCAGGCTAGCAATAACTCTGGCTGCTTTAAAAAAAATATCACTGACTAAGTTATAGGTACTTTGGTAGTTGAAAGGATATTTTAGCCTTTGATGTGGCAGTGGAGGCTTCCTTCGACTGGTATAACTTTTTGTTTAACCTTAAAACACTTTTAATTTTCTTTCGGTCTGTGTTTTAGGCTTAACTAGCCTTGATCTTCACTTCGGGTATTTGTTCTTTGATACTATCTTTATCTCTTTAAACCTTAGTATTAAAACTCTGATCTTCTGGCTTTGGCTTTAATCACTCTTTAACCCTGATTTCTTCACTCTGATACACTTTGTTTGGCTTGTTTACACAGGTGGCTTTCTTCTATTGGAGGGCTTCTGTTAAACCCTGGATCGTGATCTAGATGTTTTAAACTTGGATTTCATACCTTGCAGATCCTTTTCTTCATTGGATTAAGGCACATAATCGTCACTCCGAGCCTTTTTGTCACCTATCTGTGACTGTGGAAAAACACAGAACAACCACCATTAAGAACCCTGCAAAACACACAAACTCATTATAAAATCCCGTGGAATTTGGTTAAGACTGCTTTAGAGGCTTGTGAGGGTGGAGGAGCAGTGAGGAAAAACGTGGATGCAGCAAAAAAAGGGAGGAGAATCCTAGCAGAATAGCTAACCAGGTGAAAATGGAGTTTGGGCGCGACAGTGAACAGGAATCGTTGGATTAGAATAATCAACGGTGGAGATTTCTCGATCAAGTTGTTTGGGAGAAGGTTGGGTGAAAAGTGAATGGGGGCGAGATTAAAACAAGACCGTCTGATCTCAGAGATCGACGACCAGGATTAAAAGATGAAAAAGCAACGTTGGAGGAGGGAGTGATATAGCGGAAAACCGGAAACGGTTTTCGCATTGCGTTTGGGGGGTAAGCGGTATTGTAAAAAAAAACACGATTCCATACAATGAATGACACGTGGAAAATGAAAACCACCTATTTCGCGCGGAAGTAGCGCACTAGGAAGTGGGGTGAAAAATTACACGATATGCAGTTTGAGACGTTGGATGATGGGTAGTAGATCCAACGGCGCGGGTTGAGCAAGAACGATGAAGAGTTGTGCGGAGGATGTATGTGGGGTCCAATGGCCGTTGATCTTTGCAAATCGACGGTCAGGATTCATTTAAAACTATATTTGTTGGGAAACAAAAAATATAGAAAAGGTAAGGTTTGAAGGAATTTGGCGGAGAAAAATGAGGAGAAGGGAGGGCCCACCCTTTTATAAAGGTTGGAAGGAAGTGTTATCCATGTGTCCCCCTCATTTAAATTTTTGGCCTAATGCTCCTCATGAACCTTTCGAAATCGCTACAGTGGCCAAAAACCCACATATTCTGTCTACTGTTACCCTTTCCGCCGAAAAATACACTCTTCAAAGGTTAAAAAACCCGCATTCAAAACATATCGGGCCTAGCCCTTTAGCCTTAGCCACTCTTATTTTGTCTTCCATGTGACCCGGGCGCAAAACCATATTCCTAAGGGGAAAGGGCTAATCATTCCAAGTTTCGGGGGCATTCCTGGCCATCCGATCAAATCCAATCAACGGAGCGGAGCTGGTTTACTGTGGTGGTCCCCGCCGAGCCTTCCCACGAACACTGTGCAAAAACCACTGGTTTCATTCTGCACCACCTATCCGAGGCTGGCGATATTTCTCGCGGACCCAGCGATTCCATACACTGGGTGACGCGTGTCTCGACGTACGATTTCCAAACCGCCCATTTCACGCATTAAAGATTGGTCAAAGTCCGGGTAGCGGAATGATCGTAAACCGTCAGATCTCGAAGTCTTCATCCAACGACTACCGCTTGACTTAGTTTCACGAGTGTTAACGCCAGTCTACAATGTCTTGTGGCCCACCGTTACATCGCTCCCAGTGCCTTTGAGCTGTTGATCCGGTTTCAAGATCTGACGGTCCAGAACGCATTCTCCTCTGCCTGTTGACTCCACATCTCCACGTCACCCCCTCCGCTTGATCCTCCGTACGCCCACGTGTCCTATACGTTCACATCCATCATTCATCTACTTCGTTTTCTCGTCATATTACAGTGTTCATGTTATATATATCCTCGCCCTGTCTATCCACCATGGTCCCTCTGTGTCTTCCGCCGCCCCGTATCGTTTCGTCATCTCCTCAGACTTACACCATCATTTCCATCAACCCCACCGTGTTCACCATCCATGTGATTGGTTTTATTTAACAAGTTCTGGTTTTTGCAGGTTTGCCGTGGCTGAGAAATACCACTATCCACTGCTTTTCTTACAGAGGCTCATTGCACCGCCATTAACAGTCTCCGAGGGAGAAATTTAAGATGGGAACTGGAGGTAGTTGCTATGATGTGACTCCATTTGATGTGAATAGAAAGAAAACCCCTCGAACCCTCCAGAGAAAATAAAAAGGCAGATCTGTGACAGAGAAAACATTAATGGGAAAACCTACAAAAATCAGTAAAAGATCGAGAAAGGTGATGCCCTGCATTAAAGACCTGGGATTTCAGTTCAAAGATAGAGGGACGAGAGTACCATGCACAAATACAAGCAACCCCAAGGTTTTATTGCAACAGATTTTTCTCTTCCCGCTAAGTACAAAGCATGTATATATTTTATTCTTTACGTCTTGTTCATGAGGAGATTTTCATCCTCAGCATTTATTTCATGAAGTTGTAGCAGAGTACTTGCACCAGTTCAGCACCGCCAAACATGCATAGGCGGGTTTTTCTTTCAAATTCGTTTTAAATAAGATCATTAAATGTATATCACCTACCTCATTCTCGAGAGTTTTCTCCTTCTCCTATAAAGACTAGAAAGAAAGACATTGTAGAGGTTCCAGATTTCTATCAGTAAAATGTGCATTGAGAAGTTCTTGTATACATCTTGTAACACTTCTGTATGAAGGCTCAGAGACCGTAGGGTTTCAGTGAGGAGGAGTTATAACTGTAATGAGGATTCTGGTCTTTGGTATCTCACAGTATGTAATTTTCTCTTATGTGTTAATATAAAATCTCATTCCATGCTATTTATCTTCTTGTATCATGTTCTAGAATGCGAGTGGCTCACGGGTCTTAAGTAAGGATTCATCCTAGTTGGTGCCCATACTTAGATTAGTTGTTAAGTCCCTATATTAATAGTGTAGTCCCTTATTATGTTAGTGTAGCCCCACTTATTGTTATTGTTGTACCCCTGTAACCCCCATATTGTTATTATTGTGCCCTTAGATTATTATTGTTAGGTCGGCTAGGATTACACTGTGGCCCACTAGGATTATATTGTGGCCCCATGGACTCCTATATATAGAAGGAGGTTTTGTTCATTTGTATCATCCAAGAATTGTTCATTTATGTAATGTATTGGAGGTTGCCCCCTCAAAGTGGCTTATTTCTAAGGCGTTCATATCTCTTTTCTTCTATTTTTGGAGTTGGTTACACAACATTTGGTATCAGAGGCTTTAGATTCTAGGGTTTCCCTACTCCAAACAAGTCATCGTGGAATTTTCGCTATAACTATTTTTCTATGAGGTTTCAGAAGCTGAAATTTTTAGGGTGCGAACCCGAAATCCTGAGGAAGATTTTCTAAAAATTTCAGAGCTTGGTTCGCAATATTTTCGGAGATATGATCTGTGGAAGTTAGGTCTTTTTTCAGGATCCTAAACAGGTCATCGTGGAATGTGCGCTATAAAAAAATTTCTACGAAGGTTCAGAATCTGAAATTCCTATGGTACGAAGCTGAAATCCTAAGGAAATTCGTAAGAAAATTTCAGAGCTTTGTTCGCAATATTTTTGGAGATATGATCTGTGGAAGGTAGTGCTTTTTCAAGCTCCTGAATTTCATCTCAAAGAGGTGATCGTGGGAAAAGTTCAATAACTCTCTCTCTGGGCATCGGATTGGAGTGCCGTAAAAATTGGTTGCAAGTACACAAACTGCAGTTTCTTGGCTATCAATTTCAGAGACAAAGGAAAAAAACAGTGACACGTGGCAAGTCGTACAAGTTCGCTCTACTGAACCAGTCCAGAATTAGGTCATTGTGGGATATTGGACACAACTTTGTCTTGGAGAATCCAAATTAGGTCAGACCTGTGGCATTTGAAAGAAGCTTCAGAGGGCTACTGCAAGGCTTAATTTCAGATATCGAAGATTTTCAATCACAGATATAATACAATTTCAATATTGAGCTCCTCAAAAGCAAGAAAAAGGTGTGTATTTTTCCGAATTGCATAAGTCTTGTTTGAAGAATCAATTTGAATTGATTCCAAGGGCATATTTTAGAATTTTTATCATTATTTGGTTCTATAATGCCTCCAAAAAATAATTCCATACCCATTAATCCCTCAAAAATCTATACTATGACGCATGAAGAGGAAGAGTTGCAGTATGAGATATCAAAATTACGGTATCAAGTGCAACAAGTTTCAATCTTATGAAGAGCAATTGAAGATGAAATAGATAGTTTAAAAGCAGAAATGGAGGCTAAGTTGGATGGTTTGAAGGATAAAATAAAATATATTATGGATGATAAAGTAGTGGAATATCACAATGAGCATCAACAACAAGTTCTCCAACTCTCAAAGGATAACCTAACTTTGGTGCAAAATCAAATGAAACAACTGGAAGATCAATATCACATCAAAAGAAGTTTTGAAGCAGTCACAGAAACAAGAACTCGAAAAGTACAATCAATTTCAAATTATCTCATCAAGTGGAAGAACTTTCCTGTAGAATATTACACATGGGACTATGAGAATTTTATACAGAAGCATCAAGAAATAATCAAGCGTTGAGGACAACACTTGTTTGAAGGAGAGGGGCATGTTAAGTCCCTATATTAATAGTGTAGTCCCTTATTATGTTAGTGTAGCCCCACTTATTGTTATTGTTGTACCCCCAGAACCCCCATATTGTTATTATTGTGCCCTCTAGATTATTATTACTAGGCTCTGATAGGATTACACCGTGGCCCACTAGGATTATATTATGGCCCCATGACTCCTATATATAGAAGGAGGTTTTGTTCATTTGTATCATCCAAGAATTGTTCATTCATGTAATGTATTGGAGGTTGCCCCCTCGAAGTGGCTCATTTCTAAGGCGTGAATATCTCTTTTCTTCTCTCTTTGGAGCTGGTTACACAACATTAGTCAAGCTACTTAAATAGGCTCAATACATATACTGCCTATGTCTATTTCATCCATATTTTCCGCTATAATAGTTACCGAGGAGGGTGCTTTAAAATCGCCATTGTCATGTATGGATTCTTAGTTGGATAAGCCCATATGGTTTGCTGTATCCGGGTATCAGCCTGCGCACTCATCTTCTTCATGTTTCTTCACTGCATCCACTTTCTGATATTTGATTTCTGTGGCATATTATTTGAACTGGCCCTCTTTGCAGTAAGCTGTCTCTTAACTATCTGATGCTTTTGTGTTGGAGTTTTGCATGCTTTTCCTACATTATTCTTATCTTTGTATCATCTTCTGAGAGAGTTTGGTTCCATTTTAACTAATTTCCTTGTTTTGCAAGAGATAGTAAGAGAGCTTTTGGATTGACAACCCAAGCTATATTATGAGCTCCTTGCTATATTAAGATGTCCTAGGCACTGGTCTATGGCAACTCTAGACTGTCTCTAGGGGATGAAAAAATTTTCCACAACATCTTTCTGGCGCCGTTGCCGGGGAGCGAATTCAAGAATATCAGTTTCCCTGGGCCTCGACAAATCATATTCACTCTCTAATTAGGTGAGCACAGAGAGTTGAAGAGTTGCGTATCTCTCACCTTGGCGACTCCACTGTTCTTTATTCGATAAATATATTGGTAGTCCTGGCTCCTCGTAAGCCACATTTGAGGTTAGATACATCTCAGTCGAAGACACCCTACGTGTCTGACCCAGAGAAGATCATTCATAAAAGAATTTGGAAAGAGAGGAAATCAGTTCGTGCCGAAATACCTGAATATTCTGTAGCAGATTGTACGCCCTCTTCTTCTCAAGAAATCTGAACCGAACATCCTGATTCCACCGAAGAAAATCCCGAATATTATTTAGAAAGTACACCTAGGGGAGGTGCCAGGATTGAAGAGGATTTTCGTCCTACTCCTGAGGCTGAGGAAATTAAAGAAGTTACAGAGGTAGCCTTTGTTAATCGTGAATTGTTTCCATCCACACCCCAGACCTCTGTACAACACATCCCGATTGTCGCACATACTCCACTCCCTCTGTCTCCTCTTCCTTCATTTGTATCTCAGACTATTGCACAACCCCCACCTCCTCCAATGGTGAATGTACCAGCTTTTTTATTGAACAAATATGCTCCACTGGCCTTACCCCAAGTGCTAAATGATATGCCACAGGATTATTTGAAGATTCTACCTAGATTTAATGGAGAAAATGAAATTGATGCTCAGAAACATCTTGAGACTTTCTGCTCCTTTGCAGAAAACTTAAATGTTGAACATTTGGATGTGGTCTTAAGACTATTTGTACAATCTTTGGAGGGTGAAGCCAGAAAATGGTTCAAGACCTTGGGAAACCGTTCAGTAACCACCTGGGATGACATGGAGAATACTTTTCTCAGGAAATGGGGAGAAAAGAAAGATCATGGACAGTGTCTTACTGAATTCAATACTCTTAAGAAGAAACATAGTGAAGGAGTGTCAGAGTTTATTAAGAGATTTAATAAGTTATATCTAAATCTCCCCGCAGATATGAAGCCACATCAGAATGCTGCCAAAGTTGTTTTCATAGCAGTATTTGACTCAGTTTTTGGATTCTCTCTAAGGGAAAGAAAACCTGCTACCTTAGATGATGCTCAGTCAGATGCTCTGGAGTTGGAAGAAAAATTTGCCTCCACTGGGAAATTAAAGGGAAAAGTTGAACAAGATACTAGGAGGAGAGGTAAAGAAGAGGTTTCCTCCTCTAGCCAAGAGAAGGATTCAGAAAAGATGAATGAGATAAGCAAGATTATTAAGAAGATGGTCAAACTTGAACTGGAGGCTAAGATTTCAGCCCCAAAGAATTTTTATAATGATCCAAACAGAGGATACAATCCTCAGTACAAAAGACCACCACTGCAGATATTGCCTAGGGAAGCAAAGGAGCAACAAGACTAGGTACCACATCCATTGTAATTGGAAGGTCCAACAGAAGACTCCGCTGAAGATACTAGTTATCAATTAGAAGATTCAAATCTTGCTTTCTCAAATAATGATGAGAGGGAATGCCCATTGCAAGAAGAAGAAGAAGCAGAGATTGATCATTATTGTAAACAATTTTCTGATTTCATGCAAGCACAATTCAATGTAAAATATGATCTCAGATCTTCAAGGAAGAGGACCCGAACTCAAGATCAAGAAGAGGAGCCACCTCAGAAGGAGGTACCTGCTCAGAAGGAATCAACAACAAAGAAAAACACAGAAAAAGGTAAGAGTCCTCTAAATAATCCCTTGCAACCTAATGACCAGATTCCTTCTTCTTCAAAAGTAGTTAGTCCTCCCAATGCTGAGTCAGTGTACAAAGAAGTTAAACTTCCAGCTGAAAATAAAGAATTTAAAGAAGTTGCAACAAAAAATCCTTCCTCTGCTTTTAATTTACAAAAAGAGCTCGAGAAAATTAAGATTCCAGTCCCCCTGATTGAGTTGTTAAAACAGCCTGCATATCAGTCTCAAGTTACTTCCTTCATGCTTCCTCCTAAAATACCAATTGTGCCTGATAGTTTGAATCTCCAAGAGGAAAGACCCCTGGTAGTCTTTGGCCCACATGTAGAGGAAATAGACCCTTCTACTCCTCCTTTTTATGCGTCTCTAGTTATTCATGACCTGCTGTTACACAATTGTATGCTAGATTCTGGGGCCTCCCATAACCTTATGCCTTCGTCTGTCATGGAACAACTAGGACTGCAAATCACACGCCCATATAAAGACCTATACTCATTCGATTCCAAAAGATTTAAATGCTTGGGAATGATTAAAGATCTAGTGGTCAATTTGGCACAAATCCCAGCAAAAAGTGTGGTCATGGACATTGTGGTTGCTGATATCCCAGCCCGCTTTGGCATGTTACTGTCAAGATCCTGGGGTACAAAAATTGGTGGGTCACTTAAAATGGACTTAACATATGCTACGGTCCCAGTCTTTGGAGGACAGGAGAGGAGGTTATAAAGGGAGACTAGATTTGTTAAAATGGTAACTAAGGCTGACTGCTCAGAGAATTCCCCAGTTTATAACAAAGAGGGAGACTTCTCATGTTTGATGTTAGAAGAAAATCATAATTATGCCCATGAGCCCCATTTTGGTCAAATCCAAACTGAGTAGCCTTCAGAAGGCCAGGGATCAGAAATTTGGACTTTACATTTTGATGGAGAAAATTCAAAGGAAGGTAATGGAGCTAGAGTGCTATTAATCTCTCCCACGGGAAAATGGGTCCCACTGTCCTTTAAATTGGAATATGAGGCTACCAATAATGTAGCTGAATATGAAGCACTTTTATTGGGACTGCAGACAGCTAGAAACATGGGCATCCAAAGTCTAAAAGTCATGGGAGACTCTGAGCTGGTGGTAAGGCAGGTCAGAAATCAATGTCAAACTAAGCATCCACGGCTGAGAGCCTACAGAAATGAAGTATGGGACATGGTGGAGAATTTATTCTCAGCATTTAATATACAGTTCATGCCTCGGGAGCAGAACAGAATGGCAGATTCTCTTGCTGTGGCTGCAAGTACATTTCCTCTTCCACAGAATCCTCTTTTGAGGTATGAAATTGAAGTACGATACAGGCCATCCATCCCAGATAATATTAAGCACTAGCAGGTATTCGAAGATGACGAACAAATGAAGAGATTATTAGAAACAGTAGGAGAATTTTCTAATATGGAAATTGATGACTATGAGGAAGAAGAGGCTGAAAATGTTGTAGAAAACAAATGGGAAGAAAAAATAGCAGGCAATAAAGTGCTACAGCTGAAAGGAAATATTATCCCTAGAGGGCTGGTGCCTCTAGAAATATTATTTAACAAAAATGATATTCCATTGCAGCATAATAAAATAGTAGAAGAAAATCAAGTAGAAGACTTGAATTTGGGCACTAATCCTGAGCCCAAAATTGTAAAATTATCCAAAAAGGTTTCAGAGGAATATAAAAGATAATATTTGAAGCTATTTCAGTCATATAAGGATGTGTTTGCATGGTCCTATCAGGACCTAAAAACTTTTGATATTAATATAATGCAGCATAAAATTCCTTTGAGGGAAGATGCAAAGCCTTATAAGCAGAAGCTCAGGCAGATAAATCCTCTGCTGCTTCCCTCTATTGAAAAAGAAATCAAGAAGCTGCTGAAGGCCAAAATAATTGTGCCACTAAGGTACTCAGAATGGGTGGAAAATCTTGTCCCTGTTCGAAAAAATAATGTAGAAATAAGATTATGTGTGGATTTCAGGAATTTAAATAGAGCATCTTTAAAGGATAATTATCCGTTGCCTAAGATGGATCACATCGTGCAGAAAGTGGTGGGAGCATCCAGAATGTCAATGATGGATGGGTTTTCTGGTTATAATTAGGTAGCTGTGTTCCCAGAGGATCAGAAGAAAACTGCATTTACAACACCATGGGGAACATTTATGTATGCCCGGATGCCATTTGGGTTAATTAATGCAGGAGCTACTTTTCAGAGGGCAATGGACATAGCTTTTGTTGGAGAGCAGGACAAGTTTCTGGTGGTATATCTGGATGATATCACAGTATTTTCAAAGGAGGATACTGAACACATTCAACACTTGCAGAGAACCTTTGAAAAATGCAAAAGGTATGGTCTTTCCCTCAATCCTTAGAAGTCTTTGTTTGCATTAGATGAGGGAAAAATCTTAGGGCACATTGAAACTAAAGATGGTGTGAAAATAGACCCTAAGAGAGTTGAAGTTATAAACAGTATTCCTTTACCCAGGAATAAGAAATAAGTACAGGTGTTCTTAGGCCGAATCAATTTTCTAAGAAGATTTATTCCTAACTATGCTGAGGTAGTTAGGCATATAACTGATATGTTGAAAAAGGATAATGAAGTAAAGTGGTCCCAAGAATCTAGAGATGCATTTACAAGGATAAAACAAGCATTTGCTGAAGCTCCTGTACTAGCTGGTCCAGATTACAACAAGCCATTTATGATCTTTTCAATTGCTTCCCCTCATACTGTAGCAGGAGTCTTGTTGCAGAAAAATGAAGATGGATATGAGCAGCCCATAGCCTTTTTCAGTCAGGTATTGCATGATGCAGAATTGAAATATAGCGTACTAGAAAAGCAGGCATATGCCTTGGTGAAGTCTCTTAAAGCCTTTAGAACATATGTTTTGCAATCCCACATTACTGCATATGTCCCTACAGCAGCCGTCAAGGACATCCTTGTTCAAGGAGATAGTGAAGGAAAAAGAGGAAGATGGATTGCAAAAATACAGGAGTACGATTTGGACATAAGACCCACTAAGCTGGTTAAAGGACAAGGGCTAGCCAAAATTTTTTCAGAATCAAATCATCAGGCTATAGGCATAAATTTTTCCATGATAGCAAATGAGGAGTCAGAAGAAGGAGAAGGGCAGCGTGGACTAGAGCTGGCCACTCAAAAGATACACACAAGATATCTCACTAGTCCTTGGTATAAAGAAATAGTTGAATATCTCTTAACACTCAGCTGTCTTCCGGGTTGTGATAAGACAAAGTACAGAGCTGTAAGAATGAAATCCCAGAAATATATAGTTTCTAATGGGCAGCTATATTGGAGAGATCTTTCAGGTATATTACTATTATGCCTTACAGAAAATGAAGTGGAGAATATAATGACAGAATTTCATGAAGGAATCTGTGGAGGGCATTACAGCTCATAAAATCTTGAAGGCTGGCTTCTACTGGCCAAAATTATTTACAGATGCTTTTGCTTGGGTCAGAACATGTGATAAGTGCCAAAGATTTGCAGAAAGACAAAAATTGGCAGCTTTACCCTTGATTCCTATTCATGTAAATGAGCCATTTCAGAAATGGGGATTAGACTTTATAGGGAAAATACATCCTCCATCAAGTGGCCAATATAAATGGATACTAACAGCCACGGATTATTTTACAAAATGGGTGGAAGCCATACCTGCAAGAAATGCTACAGATGCTGTGATAATCAAATTTGTGGAAGAAAATATTATATCCAGGTTTGGCTATCCTGCTAGAATTGTAACTGATAATGCACAGGCCTTCAAGTCTGCTAGGTTCGTAAATTTCTGCCAGCAGTATAACATTATATTGAATCACTCCACGGCTTACTATCCACAGGGGAATGGCTTGGCAGAGTCCTCAAATAAAACCCTGGTGAGGACTTTGAAGAAAACAATAAATGAGAATTAGAAAAACTGGGATTCCCAATTAAAAATTTCTCTATGGGCGAATAGGATAACCAGCAAGAGAGCAACAGGGAAATCTCCTTATGAATTAGTATATGGACGAGCAGCTGTTCCTGTGCAATTGGCTTTGCCAGTGGCACGTTTCATGCAGGAAAGTCAGGAAGAGCCAGATGACATGGTCAGAAGGATTAACCAACTGGTAGAATTGGAAGAAACATGGAGCCAAGTGAATCAGAGATTATTGGAGTATCAGGAGAGAATGAAAAGCATCTTTGATCGGCATGCGAAAGATAGAAAATTTCAAATTGGAGACCTGGTTCTTAGATGGGATGTTCGAAGAGCAGAGAAGGGCAAACATGCTAAATTTGATCCACTTTGGTTTGGTCCATTTAAAGTTGTGGAACAGGGAGGTAACAACACGTTCATATTGGAAAACTTACAGGGTGATCTGTTTGACTCCCCTGTAAATGGTCAATTCCTCAAGCCCTATTTTCAATTTTGATTCGGGCAGAGTATGCCTGTTGTATTATGTTGTATATAGACTTTGTTTCAGTTTTTATTTTAATAAGGGATGTGTGTTAATGAGTTTTGAAGAAAAAGCAAAAGGGCTGAAGAGCGGAATCTACATACAAGATGATCAATGGTCTACAGGTTCTCGACGTGTCCAAGAATGAACACGCCATCCCCAGCTGGAGCTGATGTTATCCATGTGTCCCCCTCATTTAAATTTTTTGCCTAATGCTCCTCATGAACCTTTCGAAACCGCCACTGTGGCCAAAAACCCACATATTTTGTCTACCGTTACCCTTTTCGCCGAAAAATACACTCTTCAAAGGTTAAAAACCCACATTCAAAACATATCGGGCCTAGCCCTTTAGCCTTAACCACTCTTATTTTGTCTTCCATGTGACCTGGGCGCAAAACCATATGATTGAGGGGAAAGGGCTAATCATTCAAATTTTCAGGGGCATTCGTGGCCGTCTGATTAAATCCAATTGACGGAGCGGAGCTGGTTTATTGTGGTGGTCCCCGCGCCTTTGAAACCGGTGGTTTCATTCCGCACCACCTTTGCCGTGACAGTGGTTTTCCGCAAAACCCAGCGATTCCATTGAATGTGCGCCGCATGTCTTTTGTACTGGCCCGAAAAATGCCCATTTCGCGCATTAAATTTCAGGCAAAGGTCGGGCAGCGGAATCCAGAGCAGCCGTCGGATCTGTCAGCCTTCATCCAATGGTGGTCGTCCTCCCAAGTTGCCCGCGACTTAACTCATACTAATCGGGCTCCTGGCCCACCACGGATTGTCCGTTGATGCTGTTTAACCGTTGATCTCGTTCATCGATTGTGTAGCTCATAATTATCTGCATTTTCCCCCGTTTGACTAAGTCTATAGCCACGTCATTCTTCCACCTGTCCTTCGTCCATCCTTGTCATCCACTCCACGTGTCCACAGCGTCCCTCTTATCCCCATCGTATATTCTATTTATTCATTTTATTTTAGCGTTTGTATGGTATAAACTTCCATCTATGCATCTTTCGTTATCCCACTGTGTTTCCACCAGCACCCTGCACATTTCCGCCATGCTACCATGCAACTTTGTCACACAGTCACCTCTTTTAGCATTGCCGCCTCCATGCATTGTTTCCTTTAACGGGTTTGTGGTTTTACAGGTTTGTCGCAGTAGAGAAATCATCATGATTCACTACTTTGTTCGCAGAAGTCAAGAGCACCGCCATTAACAGTCTCCGAGGGAGAAATTTAAGATGGGAACTAGAGGTAGTTGTTGTGATGTGACTCTATTTGATGTGAATAGAAACAAAATACCTCGAACCCTCCAGAGAAAATCAAAAAGCAGATCTGTGACGGAGAATACACTAATGGTGTAGCCTGCAAAAATCAGTGATAGATCGAGAAATGCGATGCCCTGCATTAAAGATCTGGGATTTCAATTCAAATATAGAGGCCGAGAGTACTATGCACAACTGCAACCAATCTCAAGGTTTTACGGCAGCAGATTTTTTCCCTTTCAGTAAAGAGAAAAACATTGTATATTTTATTATTTTTGCCTTGTTCATAAGGAGATTTTCATCCTCAGAATTTATTTCTAGAGGTATATTGTAAAGTACAGCTGTTTATATTTAGTCGTTCATAGTGTGGGCGTGAATGTTTTCCGCCATTTTATTCAAATTAGATCATTAAATGTGTATCACCTACCTCCTTTCTCTAGAGCTTTCTGGCTTCTCCTACAAAAACCAAGAAGAAAGACATTGTAAGGGTTATAGATTTCTATTAGTAAACTGTGCAGTGAGAAGTTCTTGTATACATCCTGTAACACTTATGTATGAAGGCTTAGAGCCCGTAGGGTCTCAGTGAGGAGGATTTATAACTGTAATGAGGATTCTGGTCTTTGGTATCCCACAGTATGTAATTTTCTCTTGTGTGTTAATATAAAATCTCATTCCATGCTATTTATCTTCTTCTATCATGTTCTAGAATGCGAGTGGCTCACTGATCTTAAGTAAGTATTCATCTTAGTTGGTGCCCATACTTGGATTAGTCAAGCGCTTTAAATAGGCCTAGTCATGATATACCGTTCCATGTTCATTTCATCCATATTTTCTGCTATATTAGTTACTTGAGGAGGGTGCTTTTAAAACGCCATTTTCATGTATGGATTCTTAGTTGGATAAGCCCATATGTGGTTTTGTTGTGTATTTGGGTATCAACCTCATGCTAACTAGTATCTTCTTCATGTTTCTTCACTGCATCCACTTTCTGATATTTGATTTCTGTGGCATATTATTTGAACTGGCCCTCTTTGCAGTAAGCTGTCTCTTAACTGTCTGATGCTTTTGTGTTGGAGTTTTGCATGCTTTTCCTACATTATTCTTATCTTTGTATCAGCTTCTGAGAGAGTTTGGTTCCATTTTAACTAATTTCTTTGTTTTGCAAGAGATAGTAAGAGAGCTTTTGGATTGACAACCCAAGCTATATTATGAGCTCCTTGCTATATTAAGATGTCTTAGGCACTGGTCTATGGCAACTCTAGACTGTCTCTAGGGGATGACAAAATTTTCCACAACAGGAAGGATCAATGGGAGCCGTCGGATCATGAGGATCGATGACCGAGATCTGTCGATGGGGGAGAAAGAGATGGGTGGGGTTTGAAAAGCAGAAGTATTGTGGGCCGTTGGATTTGAGAAGATCAACTGCGGAGATTGCATCGCAGAATTGCGCAGGACATGAAATGGTGCGAGGGGAGGGGAGAAAGGTGATGTTGCGATTGAGCGTGGACCGTTCGATCTAAGGGAGATCGATGGTGGAGATTTAATTGGAGGTTGGGATGGCGGAGGATCATGTGATGGATGAGCGCGATGAAATGAAGCACGAACCGTCGAATCTGGTGGAATGAACGGCTGTGATTACATTGCATCGGAGAAAAGGAAAGAGGCCAAAGCACCGGGGTGTTAGAGTTTGCGATGTGCGATTAAGCATTGGCCGTCGGATCAGTATGAGAGATCAACGATGGAGATTTAATCAACGGGTGTGATGTCAGAGGGATATGGGTGGAGTGCGATGAGATCTTAGCCATCGATTCTTGTGGATTCGACGACGAAGATTAAATCGGGAGGATTGGCATTGGAGGAGGAAAAGGAAAGGGTAAAGGGAAAATGCGATTTCCGATTTGCGATGGAGCGAGAGCCGTTGATCTGAAAACTAGATCGACAGGGGAGATTTAACGATGAAGAAAAAGAAGGAATGTCGGGGTTTGGAACGGGAAGCAATATGGGCCATTAGATCTAGGTATAACAGATCAGATCAATGGTGGAGAATTGATCGCGAGATCACATCGGCGGGAGGAAAATAACCATGAAAAACAAGTAAAATGTGTTTTTGCAATACAATGAATACTTTTGATGCGATGAACGCTTTGCGCCCGGTCACAACGTGGGTCATATGTGGGAAAGGGGTTGGGGCTTAAGGCCTTATGGAAAAATGAAGGTTTTTAGGCCAAAATAAAGGTTTTTGAAGGGTTTTCGGGGGTTCCGATAGGTGAAATAAGAGTTTTTAAACAAAATGAAAGGAGAACATAAGGTTTAAAAAGGTCTTTGGAATGATTTAGAGGTTAAATGAAGGTTAATGGAGGGATTTTATTAAGGGGGCTAAAAGGAAAAAAATGGGATTTGATAAGAATGAAATGGAGAAGTGTAATGAGGGAAAATAGGGCCTTTTAAGCAATTTTTCTCTTGGTGAAACAATAGGTACTTCAGGATTATGAGGGAAACAACAGTGAAAATTAACTCAAAGGGTAAAGATCTTCATAAGACTTTAAGAACTAACGATTTGAACATGAATTGTTTCTTAAAGGCTAAAAAAGATTTAGCCACCATTTGGTATGACAAATTTTTATAGGTGGCTAACACCACCATCCCAAAAGACATACCAAAGAACGACCCATTCATGGTTAAGACTCAACGGATTCACTACCCAACTTGCGGAGGAAAGGTCACCCAAAATGTACCCACAGGGCGTGGTTTGGGTGTAATTAAAATTTTCAAGACCTGACATACACAGAGATAGAGGTATTGCATCCCTACCCGACTCAGCCGACCTCGACTTGGGAATCCCAAACCCTCCAGAGTTTAAGCTAACATGCTTTAGCCTTTAGGGTTTTATTGTAAATTTTTTTTTCGAACCTCTTTCAATTTCTGGTAATTTCATAATGAACATGATATGAATTTCAATAGAAATTTAGATGAATTTTGTAAAAATATTTGTGTTTGTGTTTGGCTTGATATTTGTGAATATCATCGAATAAATTCTCCCAAGAATGAAATTAACTAAACTTTGAATTTAATAAATTTAGTTTATTGAAGTTGGTGAGTTAGGAATACATACAAAATAGATATAATGATTTTTTTGTTTTGTTTTGTTTTGCTTTTTTTAATATATAATATTTATGAGAATTAATGTTTTAAAAAAAAAATGAAAAGATTGTATTATTTTATGAAATCGAGTGGCATTCTATCCTAACTCCTTGGAGGATCCTTCTTCAAGTATACAATCTTGAGGATTTTTAAGACAATAAAATATTAGTCCATTTTTCTTTTCACAATAAAGGGACTTATGAGTCTAACTAATGTCCCTTTGTATTGCAGCAACAATGTTGCAACTCCCAAGTGTCTCAACTTTACTTTTCAATCTGGTGTTCATACAAACTGAAGAGGGTCCCACAGTATATGTGCATGAAGTAGTATCTCTTCCCTTTGCTAACTTTTATGTAGGTGGAAGTAATGAGATGATATCTAGAGAACAATTTAATTGTTTTATGTTATAGGAAAAAAAGAAATTGCAGGAAATGAAGGAAAACAAAAAAACCTAAGCTAAATTCTATAAAGGAAGGAAAATTATCCTATTGTATCTTGCAAGGAAATCAAACACGTTGCTAAAATAAAAGCTTGCAAACATTAAAACCTAATTCTGCAAGAAAGAAGCAATTTATACAGCAATTCAAATAAAGTTATCTACAAAGTCTCTCTACTTCCACATTCCATTCTTAAGGTTCCAAGGGAGTTGTAATACATCAAATAAGGAAAATCATGAGTTTGATGCAATTTTATGCGAATTTCGGAGGGGAGTTGCAAATTGCTACAAGGATCCCTATTTTGCAAGAGATAGTCCAACGAGAAGTGAAATACACTAAAATGCAAAGTTGGAAAGCAAAGGAGCTAAGGAAAATTTGTAAAATGATAAAACACACATGTCCAAGTCATCACATCAACTTGTGGCAGGGTCAAGGTGCAAGGTTGTAGGGTTTCGTGTAGCTACAAAGTAGGGGACTGTGTAGAAACAATAATCAATGAATAATGGACAAAAAAATAAACAACAAAAAATAAAGTGAACCAAATTTAGGAATAAGAATGTTGTTTGAACAATGTAACCATGAAAAATATCATCACCTAAGCTAAGATAATGTGTAAGAAAAGAATGCTCATAAACTAGCTAAGTAACCATGCATAAAAGCAATGTTCAAAAATGTGTTGCAGAGATAAAAAAATGCATGAAAAGAAATGGTATAAGAGGGATCTTAAGCACTTGGGGTGGGCCCTAACCCAAGGAAGCTCAAAACCCTTAAGAAAAAGCCAGGCTAAGAGCTGAAATCAAATATCAATTCCATTAACTAAAAATTTTTTTGTATATGGAAAACATTGAAAAACTTGAACTCTAAACTTCTCCTAATGTTTTATGTTGTTATTCTACTTCTCCTAATTTTTCTACTGGGATATTTGATCCCTTTATTTATACAAAATGTGTAGGGGGTGTTGTAACATATTCTTGGCTAAATGTCACAATTTTTTTTTTAATAAATTTGCCAGTTTATTTTCTGGTTAGATTCTCATTGAATATCTTATCCCTTGGAACAAAATAAGTTGCCTTTTTCCTATTTCTCTCATTCTCCTCAATTAGGCTTTCACCTTTGTAATCATATTACAAAAAACTAGATTACCCAAGTTAAACTTATTATTATAAATAATTTATATTTGTATGGGGTGGCATGATGGGGAGGGATTTTACTCAATCCCAAGGGAACAATGGAAGCAAAATTCTCTTGGGGTCTTAGAAAGAAATCCAAAAACTAGTAAAAAATGCATGTAATTCTACGAGAACTAAGAATATCCAAAGATAAAGGTATGAAAAATATCATTTTTTAGGAGATTCACTGCTTTCTATTCAATATCTTAATAATTAGAATAGTGCGAAATATAATTCCCTTGGATTGGTTCTCTAAAGGATCAGAAGATTGGGTGCCTTTTTTCACTCCAAGAAGTTTTATCATATTCTCAAAGCTGACAATGAGGAAGAAAATTTGCAAGCTAATAAAGATTTCTCCTTGGAAGAAGCCATATTAGAAATCAATGACTTTAAAATATTTATCCCAATTCCCTAAGTGATTTATGGTCACATTTGTTTGGTTTCCACCATGGCACTTTCACTATATGAATATGGTTCTCCTCAGAATTATTTCTAATCCATATCCCCAAAATCCCTTTTCCCTCTGTTGCATTGTTCCTTGCTTCCTTCGTAGTTATGTAAATTACAATAAGTTTTGGCCTTATGTTATCAATCTCGTCACCCTTGATGTGGAAAATATTGTGAATCACTGCCATGTAGTAGCAATGATATTCTTCTCGCATGTTTGGATTAACAACATTCCTCTTTCCTAAACTTTGAATCGCCCTCCTCTCAGGATAATGATGGATCTCTTCGATAGAAGTACTAAGGAATTTAATGTCAATCGGGTGTGAATCATGGGACTTGACAAGGGAATTAATGTTAAATTTGGGTTGAGCCCTAATCCAGTTGCATTCATGCATGTGTGCATTTCTTTGTCTGCCCTGTTCTCTCAAAAGCCTGTGAATTTTGTTTTGGTGCAATATTGGGTTTCAATTGTGGCATTAAGGAGGTCAATTTTCTGGCAAATTTGTAAAGATATCCATTATAGATTATTGTTGCTCCCTCTCTGTGGTTCAAGCATGAGGATTCGTCACTCCAGTTCATGGGAATTCAGAGGCCAAGGCTCTCTGGCTCGGAAGCCACCTTGAAATCGCCTAGGATTCCTTTATTAGTAAACATAAGCTTGACTCGAGCTCTAATTAAGAAAGGTACATCATTGTTTCTTGTTTTCATTTCAATTTCCTTTTTTTTTTTTTCCCGATTTGGATGGTAACTCCAAAATCCTAGGCTACCCTCTCGAGGTTCTGAGTACTATCTCATTCCTATTAAAAATTCCTTCGTTAAATGAGAACCTAGTAACTCAGTGGTACTTCAGAGCTCTGTGTTTGTCTTTGGTTCAAGGAAGATGTAAATTTGTGTTCCCTACCACACAGTCGATTCTAATTTCCTCATCCGAGACGTCATAAAATTCACACCCTAGAAAAGTTGAATTGGAACATTTGAGTTCACAATTCTCTTAGACTAGCTTTAAAGACACTATGGGGATTATTGGGTGGTTTCCCTTTGCTCTTTATTTATCTCGAAAATCTAGTCAATGTTCTATCATGGATTCAAATTAATACTTATAGGACTCCTTAGGGACCAACACCTGCTCTCACTCTCTGTATGCACATGAATCCCTCCACAGGGAATATTATGATTTGTAGGTGAAAATTTTCCATATTTATCACACTCAGGTGGAACAAAATGAGAAATTATTAGTTCTATAGAATCAAATATCCCGCTTGATTGATGAATTAGGCGTGCTCAAAAATATAATTATGGAACTCAAACTGAGCAGTGATACTCCTACAAGCATTGGAAAAAATAAGGAGGAGTTTGGTAGGAGGGGCATTGATCTAAAGCGACCAACGATGGAGAATGACTAAGTTTCTTGATTGTTGCCACAAGGGTATTTTGATATTTTTTTGTAATTGAATGTATTAGGTCTACAATTAGTCTCCTGGTATTCCTTTTTGGAATAGAATGTAATCGGATCTACAATTAGTCGCCTAGACCTTAAGAAGTAAAAGGTCTGTAATACTTTTGTTCTCTGGTCAGTTTTGAAAATGATGATGTAACTCCCGTATTCTTGCTACGACCGAGCGCAAACTTAATAAAAAGATACTCAGTTTTGTGTTAAAAAAGATATATTTCTATTATAATTCTGTGAACATTTTTTATTTTATAAAATACTTTGAAATTATTATTAAATATAAATTATGATTAATATTAAGTTTTTTATTTAAAAAATTGATGGCTTTTGAAGCACCTTTAACCTATGCTCAATCAAACCACGTATAACCCCAAACTATTCTGGAAGGAGCTCCAACTGAAAAAGGTGCAAACTGAAAACAACATTACAGCTTCTAAATGGTTCGACTATGCAAGAAAACTTTATGAGCAGGATCCCAAGGTTGACCCTCCTCCCTTGGTCAAAAAAGACACAAAATGCTTCACGATGCAAGAGATAGAGATGGGTATCAAGAGGTTGGGCGCTGGAAAAGAAAAAGACTTAGATGAACTCCAAGCAGAGTATCTAAAGTGGGGCTTAAAAATTCTTTCACCTCACATCACACAAATTTTCAGCAACATCATACAGCAGGGGTTCCCCACAGATTGGACAACTAGTATGGCAATACCGCTTTTCAAGAGTGGTGATGTCAATAATACCTCCAATTATAGAACCATAATGATAAACCCCTTGTTTGCAAAGTTATGTAGAAGCATGTTAGAAAATAAAATCAGTAAGTGGGCAGAAGAAAGAGATAAACGTGCTAAAGGGAAAGCAGGTTTTAGACCTAAACATTCCACAGTTGATCATTGCATAACTTTAAGGCACATCATTGAAAAAGTTTGGGAAAAAAAGGAAGAAGTTTTTTGTTGCTTTGTTGATTTCAGAAAAGCCTTTGACACGATTCCTAGGGATAAGCTTTGGGGCAGAATGGAGGAACTTGGGGTTCCCAGGCATTTGAGAGAAGTTGTGCATAGGCTATATGAAGAGGTGAAAGTCAAAATTAGAACTTCAACAGGCATTTTTGAAAGTTTCAGAAGCGATATCAGGGTCAAGCAAGGTTGCCCATTGTCTCCTACCCTTTTTGAGTTATATATTGACAAGCTTGAAGAGTGGCTAAATTCACAAGGGGGTGAGGGTATCCATTTGAGAAAGTTCATTATAAGGATTCTTTTGTACGCAGATGACCTTATATTGATTGCTAAATCAACTCTTGGTTTGCAAGAGCACTTATGTTCCCTTGAGCATTTTTGTAGAAGGGTAGGGATGCAGGTCAATATTAGTAAAATCAAAGTAGTGGTTTTCTATAACAAAAGAAATCATAACCAGCATAAGTTCTACTTTGAAGGCAGTATTCTAGAAGAAGTTGCAGACTACAAATACCTCGGAATTTACTTCAACATAAATTTAAGTTGGGATGGTTGTAGAAAGAAAAGAACTTTAGGGGGTTGGAAAGCATTTTATGCTCTTCAAAACAGGTGTAGAGAGGCAGAGTTGTGGGATGGGAAAACCAGTCTAACTCTTTTTGGGCTTCTAGTGATTCCGGTGATTCTCTATGGTTCTGAACTGTGGGCCAACAACACAACCAAGATGCAGTGGAGACAAATTGAGAAAATTCAGAAGCGTTTGATTACAAACAAATTCCTTATGCTATCCTGTTAAGTGAAACAGGGGCTGCTCCTATTGAAGCAATTGCTATTGTGCGATTCAGAAGGTATTTGAAAAAAATTGAGCAAATGGAAGAGGGTAGATGGCCTAAGGTTGTGTTTAGTGATAGATTGTGTAAAAGAAATAAGACTTGGATGCCGCAAAATAACAAATGGTTTAGTAAATGGGGCATTTTCTTGAGCATGTGTCCTACAAACAGTAAAGAGATAAAAACTTTTGTTATGGATAAGTTCCACAAACGTACTTGGGAGAAAGAGCTAGGGAGAAATAAGAAGTAATACATTGAAGAGTTTAACCTCACTCATAACCATCAGCAAAAGGTGTACATAGGGGCCAATATTTCTTGGAGATATAAAATTCTTATTGCTTAATTAAGGAATAATTCCCATCAACTCCATTGTGAAACAGGATGCTGGAAAATGCCAAGAAATGTGGGAGGAAAGAGTATGTATTTTTTTCTCTTCCGGAAAAGTGGAAACATAAAAACATTTCATTTTAGAATGTGAGGCCTTCAAAGGCAGTAGGGAAAATTATGTAGGTATTCTGGCAGCTAGTTTTTGGGATAATCTATTCAATGAAGAGTTTTTTGAGACGCTGGGAGCGGTTATTGTAAAACTTCATAGGAAAAGGGCCGAATACAAAACCCAGATGGAAAAGCAATCTGTCCCATAGGCTATTTTTAGCCTCGTGGAGGTTAAAAATACTTTCTTTCTTCTTTATTACCCATACCCCATTTCAAATAAGGTCAAAGTCATCATAGATCAACTACGTGTTCCGAGAGAGAAGTGGACATGTTATATTTCATGCTCAACACGTCAAAATTAATCTCGCATGTTTTTCCATATAAAGTACTTTACCTATGTATTTTTTGTGCATGTGGGCTGTAAATATTTTACAAAGGGAATTTTTTCTGAAGGGAAGCTAAATTATTCACAAAATATTCAGAGTTTTGATAAGTGATCATGAAGAGCTCATTCTAAGGTTGTTTTCCCACTTTATTTTATTGCTTCCACGTCTTCCACTCTTCATAAAGGATTTGGTATTGGTTTGCAAGAGAGCATGTAAATCAATTTAGTTGTTCCAAAATAAGAGTTCCAAAAGTAGTGTTGACTCATCGCAATCTGATCAATGAATATTATGGATTACAGACTCCCCTTGCATGCTCAAAGTTTAAAGGTGAGGGAAGCTACGCCATTTAATTATTTTGTGAGAACACTTGTGAATTTTGGACCCCCCAGCACAAAACCACTTACCACCAAGACTCCCCTCTGTAATTTTTTTTACTTTCTATAGTGGTTTTAATATTTGGTAAAATTTTGTAGTATTTTTAATAGGTGATTTTCAAGCACAATTATTGGGAAAACAAAGGTGAAATTGGAAAATATGAGACATCGGTTCTTTGCAGTGTGGTCCCAATTGAGTTTTGAGTGGGAATTTTCACAAACGTTTGAGCAGTTTTAGAGATTTTAATGGTTCTCTGAAGAGTACACACTTATATTTCGTGAATGGAAGAATTTATGAAAATACACAACCCAAATCTACTGTAAAAAATGCATCAATGTAGGATGTACAAAGGAAGCATGTCAACAAAACCTCAAATATCTTCAAAGGCCCATATTTCCTTCAACAATTCATGGTTCTATAATTGTTAATGCACAGACTAGTTTTAATAAATCCATATGTGACAATAAAATATTTTTAATGGATAATAAGAGATTCAAGGGAAGAATGATAACCTTGCTCCTCCATGTGGCTTTGGCTCATTTCATTAACAATATTTGTTTGATGGCATAATATTTGCAGTTGGTGTCGTTGATATATTACTAAGATGCCTTTCTAGTATGTACATGTTTTAGGATCCAAATTTTCCATTTTTTTAATCATTTGGGAAAGTATTATCAACTATAAAAAAATTTCATAAAAGATATTTAAGAAAATGAATGAGCGTTGTATAGTCTCCTGGACTGCTATGATCACAATTTATGAACAAAGTGACTATGGGAAGAATCCTTAAGGCCCATTTCTCAAATGCAACAATTAGAAATAAAATCAAACCATCTTAGATTTTCCAGTAATGTAAAGGCATATGCTAGGTCAACAGTTCTAGAGTAGGACCAACGAACACTAAGAAAATAAAGCCATGGTTCATAAAGATAACATGAAAGGAAATCTTGCTATGGGTTGTGTTCCAACTCTTAAATCATTGAAGATAAGTGTAAAGAATATAAAGGATGAGAGAAATTTCTCTTGCAGATGTTTTTATTAAGCTAAGGCATATATTTAATTAAGTGGTGGTATATGTGCAAAAAGGCATGACACATTTTAATAAAATGCGGTTGGAAAGAGTAAAATTTGAACCTGCAACTTTGGGAGATTGATGCTCCAAGACATGATTCGTATTGATCACTTATGTTCTCTAAAACATGTATTCTTTGCCATATTATTTTAGTGAGCATGAAGTGGTTTTTTAACATCCGAGGAGACAATTATATTGAAATAAAATGTGAAAATGAGCTCCTTTCTCTCATTGGGAGAAAATGTTGTTTTTGTATCAGTTTCTCGATTGTCAAGACTATTTTTAGTCACTTATTATTGTCTTACTCCTTTACAAATATTTAAAAACGCTTATCGATATTTGAAAATCCCTTGTTGTCAAAATAGTTTTTAGTATGGAATGTAGTGAAGACTTTTCTTGAGGGAAGGGACCAGTGAGCTCTAAATGCACCAAATCTAGAATTTAAAGCTTATAAATTTTCTAAAGCTTCGGTTTTATTTTCAAGTATTTTATTTCAAAGTCATTACATTTTACATTGTTGTAAAAATCTTATACACATACTGATGGTAGAGCACATCTTGGACTTTATAGATTATCTTCATATTGTATGACAACAATAGAACACATGTCTCAGATTTCAAGGATAAAAATGGGCAGGTTGAGGATTATTTCTAGAGATTCAATAATCATATTCGGGCAAATTTTGAGCATTCTATAAAACAAGCGGTAGAACTTGCCCTATTGAAAGGGTAGTTGGAAAATTTCTAGTGGACAATATTAACAATTTCAGATTTAAAGGCAAAGAATTAGTAGTCAAAGGATCCACTACAGATTTGAAAGAGGATGATCAACATCAATAAATCAATTTCCATATTTTTGAGGCAAAGGAATTTCTAGTAGTTTCTAATGTCCGATGATAAATTAAATAATGTTTTATTTTTAGTATTTTTTTAGAGTTTGATCCCTCAAACCTTGTAACAACTTCAGGATTACAATTTTCCTATATATTTTTTTATTGGTAATGAGAAGGGGTTGGATTTTAGGCCCAAAAACACTTGTATTTTTTGTAAATTCCGTTAATTAAAATTTTATTAAAGGGATTATGACTTTAGTTAATGACAAACATTGTTTACATGTGAGTGTTTCTAGCGTTCATTATATTTTTATCCAGACATTTGAGGTTGTATATATATTCAGGAAAGGCTAGGTCGAATGTTTACCTGTTGAGCAATCAAATCCCCTCTACAGACAGAGGCGATCCCTCTAGCCCTGGAGTGGGTGTAGCAACAAGGAGACGTGCTGGAATTTCGGACTCCTAACTTATAAATGAAAATCAAGTTGGGATAGATAACCTACCTCAGTCAACGCTCTTGTCATGGCTTGCAACTACGATCTTCTGATATTTGTCTTCACACGTTGCGGTCCTTCAATGATAATGTCCATGTACCTACACAAATATCAACTGAATGGTGAAAACATACGAGAATATAACTTCATTGACAACTATTCGATTGTTCAAGAAGAATCAAACATTTTGCATATGATCGAACACAAAATTAGAACAAAAAATTAGTCATGTATTAATAATAGAGAAAAGAAGTTTACAACCTTAATGCCTTGACGTTGCAGGCTCCTTTGACGGGTTTAGTCGGGCACGTCTCGAGCATTCGTTCGGGATCAGACTTGGTGAGGGAATGGGCCTAAACTCTCTCTCGACAATGGATTCTTCTCTGCCTTATCCTACACAACAACTATAGTAATGACTGTTCAACTAGATGCAACAATGTGAGAAGGAAGTATTTATAGGAGAGGAGAGGGTGGTTTGGGATCCCCCATAAGGTGGAAGGGAGGTATTATCCATTTGGGGAGTTTCACAATTGTAGGAAACAAGAAGACAAAGGGAGTATTTCGACATTATTCAGTCGAACAAACCATGATGACTCTGCTCATGAAATTGTTAGGCATGGAAACTTTGTTTCTATTTTAAATTTTTTTCCAAAAACAGCTTGGTGCGGGTGCCCCACAGAGACATAATGCCAATGGGCACAGGGCCCAGTGTTAATTTCCTTATGGGTGCGAGGCCATAATTGCCTACCAACGCCGACCCAAAATCACATGTTTTTGAGAGTCTACTTGAGGAATGATGAATAGAGGAAATGTTCTTGATATGTCAAAGGACACAATGACACTTATAAAAAGGTATGAAAATACATAGAAGTCACTGAAATGGTCCTCCAATGTTCGAGATGGGGATTGCAGAGATGGTGAAAAAATACTGTGTAACAGATTCCCCCTAAAGCATGGGGTTCGAGAGAGAGGGAGGGGTGAAATTATTTATGAGAACATGCCCAAACCAAAACGCTATTGTCGGACACCTGCAAGAACAAGTACAACTGACATATTTGATACATGAATTTGTGGTATGGGCACAACCATCCATAATAGAGCACATAGAATATTAAGATTTGAGGTATGGACGCATCCATCCAGCATGAAGGATCATCAAATAGACTCAGGAATGGTCACAACCATCCAATCAGAAGAGTCATGCATATAGTCATGATAAATCAAATCGTCTCACAACCTAGATTTCATTAAACAAAACCCAGGGCCTTGTGCTCCATCTCACACCGAACAATTACAGATTCAAGCATGCGAATGAGTGAGCTGAAGTTGAACATGTGAGAAAGTCGCCTGATTACCAACCAGTGATGAAAGCTGTTAACAGGCGCGAGAGAAACCACCAATAATGAAAATGGCTCTCAAGGTACAACTTGTACAATCTGCGGAATGTGAAAAGTGAGCTAGAGTCGAACACTCATGCAATCACTCGATCAAAGGCCAATGATGAGGACCTGCCGTCGAATGTGAAGAACTTGCCATTGAGGCATGCAAGCTCCAAGGTACCAGAAGGGAGTCTCTAGATGAAATTTCTGGATAATGAGCTGAAGTCGACAAGAAGTGACCAGTCGAAGGAGGGTCATAATGTTTCCCACATCATCGAAACGAGACAGAGGAAAAAGATGATAGAAAATAAGGACCAAACAGAGGATCAGAGGTTGAAAAATGTAGAAGGAAACCTCTCTTGAACATTGGCGACACGACTTCGGAATTTGGCAATATTGGATATCAAGGGATCTGAGGTCATGATGACGTGGAAAAGAGTAGATGAGAGTCCAAAACAGATAACCCAAACCCATGGAGGTAAAAATGACGAAATGGGATGTCCCCAACCTGACACGAATTGCATACAAGTGTCATGTTCAAGAGTTAAATACTACCGAAACGACTGAGAACTAGTTCCATTTTCTCCCACCATTTCTGACGAGTACCCCAATTATTTTTGGAAACAAGCTTGAAGGGGATAACATATGCTTGTTATATAAGTTTTTCCTTCAGAAAAATCCATCCTAGTACATTTTACGAGCCCTACGAAGGAGGAACTCAGTTATGTAATGATGACGATTTCGGATGTCATTTAAGTTTTAACAAGTCTGACAAAGGAAGAACTTGACACCTTTTCATGTTTAGAGAGTTTGAAAAGAAGCGGAAAAGAAAACTTCAACAGGTCTCTTTTTGTAGATAGTCTCACAGATCCAAAAAGGTAGAAAACCATATCTGAGAGAACCTCTTAGCCGCGATAGGCTAAGGTATTCCTTTTTCATAAATAATCTGTCCCAACCCAAAAAAGGTGTAAACGTATATTGGGCAGATACCGTTTCATAGCCTTTAACGAGTTCAAAATGACAAGAGTCTCGAAATTATTTTCAATTTTAGTGAGTTAGAAAAGAGCTGAAAGATGAATCCAGGGGGTGAATTTTTCGTGTTTTTATCCAGTCCGAAAAAGTAATAAAATACAACTCGTCACTTCATCGCCATCACGTTTAGGACCTGTTGTTGCAGAATAAGCGCACATAAAACCCATTTTTCGAGATAAAATATTTAAAATAATAAAATAATAAGCTCAAAAACCTAATTAGGGTTTTAAAAAGTCTATAAAATGACATAAATAGTAAAAATAAATTACTTTTCATTTTTTTACCTCTTTTGAGCATTTCTACCATTTTTCACTGTGATCTTGGGGAGTTGGCAACGGACAATCCAGGAGTCCAATTGCGAATCCATTTTCTTCAGGTAAGAGCTCTTATCCTTGCCTACATTTCAAATCCAATTTCATTACCTGCATTTTCAATTTTTCATAGTTTTGGGGATATTTTGTTCAAAGCTGGGCGTGGCGGTCGATGCGGGTTCCGAGCATAGAGTCGCGCCAACCTGCCTTGAAATTTAATGGGGAAGCACCAATTGGCACTACTGTTTTTACAACAGCCACGCCAATATTTGCAACCTATTTTAGCTTCAAAATTCTAGCAAAAAGCCCGTTTGAATCAATTCAAAAGTTGATAATAGACTGATGAAAGCCCCAATGATGATGTTGTAGGTGTTTGAAAGAAAAAATTGTGATCGAATGGAAGGAAAGAGAACACAGAGAGGAAGATGAGAAATCCATGAGCAATGTAAGGTGCATGGATGTTCTAAGAGACTACGGGTTATTGAATTCTTCATGGAACCATGTCTTCAAGTTCAACCAGAGTTGCTACAATATTTGATCAGTGTGTGGGACACTGATCAGGAAAAAATTGTGATTCACGATCAGGAGTTAGAGATTGAAGTCTCTGACATATATTTTATCACCATATTATCATGGAGGGGGGCAACACTGATCCTGACAGGTACTCGGCCTACAATGGAAAACATGAGCATGCTCATAGACAGGGTTTGTCGAGGGGCAAGGAAAGGATCAAAGAGCGAGAAAGTGGATATTCAAACCATTCCCGATTTGGCACTAAAAGTAGTGCTGCACACCATCACTCGAGCTGTTGGATCTCAAGCTCCACATGAAGCCACAAAAACATAACTACTACTTGCTGTAGATTGCATGGTGCCAACCATTTTCAACTGGGCGGAGGCTGTAACAATCAATTTGAAATGCCAACTGAAAAAATGCAAGAACGACAAGCTAAAACAATTCAGCTATGGGTCCATCTTGGTACCGTTTATCTTGGAATTTTTGCCAATATTTCAACATTAGGAGGTGATAGTCCCTGCACCACCAGCACGAGAGCCACAGATGGTTCGTTAGGCAGCTTTGATGCCTAGAGCGGGAGGCAGTCAACAGATGCCATGGAGATCGAAATTATTTGACTGGATCCATTGAAAACTCATTGTCGTGGAGGATTGACCCTATACTGGCACGAAATTCATGGGTGATGCGGATTTTCCACTCCCGGAAGGAGAGGATTGGGATGAAACATTGGGTAAGAGTCATTTTTTGATTTTTATGAGTATTATGATTTTTTTATTATTATATATGTTCTGATGTTAATTCATGTATTTGTAGATGTTGGCCCAGAAATTCCTGCAGGGATGTCTCCAATAGCACAGAGGGTCCCTCGTGATTTCGAAGAGGCCCCTCATGGCGAGGGAAGCGAGGAAGAGGAGATCGTGCGTAACCTAGAGGGACTCACTAGTAGGATCCCAGACTATCCGAAATTTGACAATGTTCCTCGTGCATACCAGAGGCACACTACAGGGGTGTCTAACCGTGTTCACCACTTACTAAGGCGGCTTGTGTGGGAAATCAAATGCTATCATGAGAATCATGTCGATTAGACACTTAGGATTTTATTTCTGCATATTTTTTTGAGAGACATGATGTCTTAGGATGTAATAAAAAACATATTTATATTTTGAACTTATGATGCACGTGGATGAAAACACTCGATATATATATATATATATATATATATATATATATATATATATATATATATATATATATATATATATATATATATATATATATATATATATATTCCTATTTTCTTGTATGAATCTTATTATGTGATGATGATGCTTTTACAAATTACGCAAATGTCTATCTAATACAATATTGGCTACTGCATCAGTTAACGCATTCATTCATCTAGGAATATGCTGATATGTGATGTAACCAAAATTCATTTCTAATAAATGAACATGCAAATGAAACCTTAAAATTTGAGGATTTATAATAGAGTAATGCCCATTAAGTTGAAGAACAACATGTTGAGAGTCTAGGTTAACAATTAATGCACGAATGTCAAGAGAAATGTCCCCGGTTAAGAGTTCAATGATGATGCTATATTCAACGACATTGTTTTTTGTTCGGCCTAGACAAATACATTGAAGGTCTATCAACTCACCATTAGGATTATAAATCACCCATGCTGCGGAAGACAAATTCCAGGTACTGTGGGAGGCACCATCCGCGAAACCAACATAAGGAGTGATAGACATCTGCATAGTAAGAAACAACATAATAAGCAGGAAAAACTGCTCGCAAAGCACACCAAGCCAAAATGTACAAAAATGAAAAACACACTTATGTACAAAAGAACATGCACGAGAAACTCATGCATAGTATTTTTTGAGGTACAACCCATTTCTGGGCTGATTCAAAGGATAGCCTTCATAGTCAATTATCTCATAAACCCCGTTATGCAAAACGCGCTTAACGATATAGGGCCCATGCCACATGGGTTCGAATTTTCCTGCCCCCAGCTTATCGTGAGCTTGGTCATACAAGAGGACGAGGTCTCCTTCTACAAAGGTACAAGGGGAAATTTTCTGTTCAAATTGAGCTTTGACCCAATTTTTCTATGCTTCTATAACAAGAGCAACAAAGTGGCGAGTTTCATCAAGCCTCTCCAAATATAGAATACGCTCTTCTTCTAGCGAAGTATTAGGCAGTAATTCAACAACTATTTTGAGAGAAGGGATTTCACATTCAATCGGAAGGGTAGCTTCTAGATGATAAACAAGATGGAATGGAGTGAATCCGGTTGCATCCTTCACCGAGGTTCCTGGTAGAAGCCCAAAGAGATGAAAAACATGAGATGCCGCTTGGACTTGTGCATCCCAATCGTACGTTGAAGCATAGTGACTAGAACCTTGTTCACGGCTTCAACTCCGGCCATTACCTAAGGGTAGTATGGCGTCGAGTTGTCATGACACGTACCCAACTTAAAGTCAACTCGGCATCATGTAATAGCAAAATGAGAGCCATGATCTAAGGACAATGGCTTGGAGGGACACCAAACCCGGTAATGACATGATTGAACAAAAATTTAGCGTTGTCCTACTATCACCAGGAGGGTAGGCATTGTTTCTACTTATTTAGTGAAGTAGTCCATGACTATGATAATATAAGCATGCCTCCACTCGAGTGAGGGTTATACATCATAAAATCGATGCCCCACTTCGCAAAGGGACCAACGTAATGACAGATGGAGGTGTGCGGTGAAGCACACATCTTTCGCCGGTAAATATGGAAATCGTGATACTTGCCGTACAAAAGAAAAAGGTACTTAAATGTACGTAAATATCCAAGACGAAGGATTTTTCAGGCAAAGTAGCATATCCAACAGATAAGTTGGGCATTTCTTCATAAGACCAAGCGAAAACATCTCAAAACTCTCGGAAGAGACTAGTATGGACCTTGATCTCATCAATAGAACAGTCACCCCCAATGTGGATGTTCTCGACAACCTTGCTTGATGGAGATAACGATAGGTATTTTTTAATAATTTTCCCAAAAGTTACCTCTCAGAAAACTTCATGTGTTAAGATGATGTCTAAAGCGGATAAATATTTCAGTTAATCATGACAAGTAGACATGGCCCTACATGCATAAAGGAGGAACGATGATGACTATCATCCCACGGGAGATCCTCAAAAGACATGGTTTCCACGATGGCCTCATCAATGAGAAATATCTCATTTAAGGGATCAGCGAACTGCTGCCGAGTTGGAGGGGATTGAGAATACGTGTCAAGAGACACACCAGATGGGAGTATGATCAAAGGGAGAGGTTTGGAGCCGAAATAATTTCGCAATAATCAATTTCTACACTATTCACCAAACGAATCAACCTCTGCTTAGGCAAAGGGATGATCCATGGATAGGAAGACGTGGAAATCATAGCCGTACCTAGTATCATGTTAAGGAAGAAAAAAAGACTCATAAGGGCAGGATCTTTGAAAAAATACCCGTCCTATAATCTCATAAGGTAGGAATACGATCTACATATGGAACGTTGCTCTCGAAGACGTGGAAGCAAAAAGGAAAATTGATCAATAGTGATGATCTTTCCTCGTGTAAAAACTGAAGAACATGAAAGAGAGTACTAATGCCATCATGGTGTGAGTCCAACTTCAACCGAGGAGAAGATTGTACTGAGTTTTGCATCAACGACTTCAACTAACGTTAACCGTTTCCTTCTAACATAATAGGTAAAAAGGTGAGAAGGACCAAAAGGGCGAGATTCGTCGTCAAAAGCTTCTAAAGCATTTGGAGATTGATTGAGGTTTGGAGTACCAATGATTCTCTCCATCAAGAAAAGACATGATACAAGTATATGCACCCTAATCCACGACCGGCCTCAGATGGATATTCTTTCCATTAATCCCAACTTGGATAACTACAGGTCAGCAGGAGACGCTGGATGAAATTTTCCAAATCAAAATTCTAAAGTAAGTGGCTATAATCGATCAGTCAACCCTTCCGTATGGCAACAACTCTTTCTTTGTGACGAACAATGGGCTTAGGATTGGGCCTTTCAATGTGAAGAGGGACAAAGAATCGTGGGGGAGGAGGACCATCACCGATCTCTTTCTGCCATCGCTCGCCGCGGTTTGGTATAATATTTCGATCGGTAGCATGAGAGATGCGGTGCCGACCATCTGAGCATCAGTGAAAACCTCGAGAGCCAAATGGGGCTGAGGACTAAGGCTGATCCACCATCTAAGTTTGCTTGGATGTGAATGTTTCTTTGTTACCAATGTACTCGTAGTGCCTTGAGTGCCTTCGATCGCCGGGACGGGCTCGACTCATCGTGGACAAATTCTTGGTGTAATGCTCTTCGTCACAAACCATAAAGGTACTTTGCCATTTTGAACCATCATCAAGACTAGGTTTTGGAGAATACTATTTCGAGTATCGACTTTGGCCTTAACTTTACCCTTTTTCTTACCTTTGGAAGCTTTATCCGCTCTAGAGTGGACTGGATTCGCATTCATGGTCTTGCCAGATTTAAGTGTGGTCGAGAAGTATAGTATCAATGGAAGAATTTTTAGATTTTTTCTTTGGCAGGATTTGGAGAAGACTTTTGAGAATTCTAAGACACATAACCAATGATACCATCGACAGATGGCATCACCGGGTTCCACATGTCACAGAGCATTGGGCAAGAGTTCATACAACATGCCGTATTGAGAGTACACAAGATCGAGGTAATCGGGCATTGGCGATGTGGCTTGTTCCTTGCAACACATGCCCCCATAGAAATTTCCCTTAGCAATCGATCGATAAAGAGGTAGTGAACCAAATGTGCTTAGAATTTGATTAGCATCTCAAACTTAATCAAACGATGACGTCGCCTCCATTCATAAATATGATCGAAATATGAGTAGCCCGATCTCATTTCAAGATGTGAGGAGGTGGCGCGCTCATATCAAACTTGTAACCAAAGTGTTGAGAAATGTCATGGAAAGAGATTTTGAAATCTTTGAAAGATGTCACGAGAGAGTTCCACTGTGCCACTTAGTAGTGGCACCGTGGAGATTCCTGGAAAATACATAGTCGAATCGAATCATCAACCTAAGAGTTAGAGGAGCACCAAATATGGTATGTCAAGTAACATGCGCTTGGGGGTCTTTGTCAAACTCGCCTTCAAATTTGGGACAATCGCCAGGATTTTAGTAGGAACTAGAGGCCAAGATGGACTATGAAGGATAGGATCATTCGTTAACTTTGACACATCTGATGGCCTAGCCGTAGCAAGAAAGGGAAATCAGGATCGTTGGCATTGCGGTGCCTCCGATAGAGACCATTATTGGGATTCCAACCAGTTGGGAGAAGTTCTGACCCCATATGTTTTGTCCCGAAGGATTTTTCCATAAGGGTTGTAATTCTGATAATTCTTTCCCATAAACTCAAGCTAAGGACCGTGATATTGATTCCGAGCGAACCATCGAGGTCTTTTCGAGTAACATATGGATTTTTTTGCAAAATGTGTTGTAAAGGCCTTTCCTGGGGTGGACCTCTTGTACCATATGAGATTTACCTCGAGGAATAAAAGGTGGGGCCGAGGCCATACGGCTCCCTAGTAAGTGGTGCTGACCCAGATGTCGCGATTGAATAGGTTGTCCCTAGGGCAGTGTGCTGGCCTAGATTTTGGGTTGGACAGTTGTCCCGTGGTCCAGTTGGCCTGATGCCGAGAGCCACCAGGCTATCCCCCGAGGCACAATTTGTCCCCATGGTTGAGATGACCCGTGCTCGAAGACCACGCTTCGGCCCGACTAAGACATTTTCAGTTGCCCCTAAAACTAGGCTGGTCTAGCTAATAAGTAGAGGTGCTGAACTCTCTATATCAAAGTGGGGTCTTGCCGAATGTAAGGCTGGTTTTGTTGCACAAAAGGTTATCCCTAAGATGGATAAGCTATTCCTTAGGGAACATAAGAATTTCCCCTCCCTATTTAACATGAGGTTGACCAAACAGACTGCTGGGTTGTCCCCTTGCTAATCTGCTGTCCCCGAAAGGGTTTTTCCCTGTGGACCATAGGGTTGTCCCCGTAGGTATGTGAACCGGTTGGGGTAAACCAAAAATTTGAGGCGTTGAATCGCAATGGACCACCGCGTGGAACACCAGGGCCATGGTAATAGACATGCGTTCCATGCTCATCGTAGTAGTGTGGTCTATCAATGTAGGGGAGCTTACATCTATTGAGAACCTCGGGGGAAGTAATTCTATCGTTGAATGGCTATCATGTACCGATCATGCATCCAACCTTCAGAATCGATTAGATAGAGGCAGGTGCACTACCAGTAGGTTAATGGACTCCTCGATACGTGAGGCCGTGACCCATTCACTACGGCCCAATAGGTATCGTGGAAGAGATAGAGTCATCCCAAGAATAGCAAATATGGCAGCAAGAATGACTAAAATCACACTACTGTAAGGCGCTAGCTGAAGCCACACAAACAAGGGGCTTGGTCGTATCGCATGTAATGATTGTCAACGTGATGGGAGTCAAGGCGATGGACCCGATACAAATGACCCCTCCGAGGGAGCCATGTACCAAACCATATCTGATTCTCGATACAAATATGTAGCACCGTAAAATCATCTAACCTTGAACAAACGATAATTATCGGAGAGGAAGGTCATGAGGAAGGTTGACCCGAGACATAAGGAAAATTCTCCAGGGAATCACATATTCTCCAAGAGAAACATAAGTCTCTTCACTAATGATGGGACTCGTGTATCCATGTCTGATGGTATGTCATCGGGGCCGAAAAGGTGGCGACAGAGTTAGTAAAGCACGCATTAATGCCGATTCAAACCGATTCCAAGGCAAGTGGTTCGAGGGTAAAGGAGGATCTTATTCTTCCCCGAAATGAGCCCAAACGTCTTGAGCTGTTTCCAATTGATATCAAATGGTTCCTCAAGAGGAGAACTATCGCGCAGTCAACACTCGTAATAATAGAATGCCAAGTAACTAAAGCACCCAGTAGGTTTGAGATGTTCTCCGAAGAAACTTTGAGAAGAGGATCACGAGGTAATGAAGGGGATGACAAAATCCAGTGGTTCCAACACCATGACCTCGTCTCAAAAAAACAAAAGAGATGACCAGTTAACTCCGAGGCTTCAAGACCAAACACTACAGATTACTTAAGAACAAGCCAAGAAAATAAATTTAATGGGTGTATGATCGTAGGTAATCAATTTTATGACACCGAAATAAAACTCGCCTTTTCATATTTTACAGTCAAGAAAAGGGGCAAAAGGTGACTCTAGTCACTTTCAAAGTTGGACGAGCTTGAAAGGACAAGTGCTCAATGATCTTTTTCAATTTTTAGGGAGTCACTAAAGAGATCAAAGTGACTACTCGTAGAAATCTAAGCAAGAGGGTGTACCAAGCTCCCATGAATTGCAATATACACCTCTGTGATCAAATGAAAGATAAATGACTAAGGACTTAACGTACGTGTGCTAGCCTCAATGTTGTGTTCTAAGTGTACGGTTACAAAGGCGTGCCAGCATCATTCTCCCGGGATAAAGGATTGAAACCTATGAGGGTCTCACTTTTATATGCTCGATGGTACGAGGAGCACAAGTCCGTGCTAATGCCATCATGGTGGCGAGTAATGACATCTACTAGGTTTAATGACACCGAACACGTCACTAGCCTAGACCTCTAAATATGAGCTTAAGTTTCAATGCTTCCTTAAGTCAATCGAGTTCATTTTAAAGTTGATCTTGAATTACCGTTTCAGCTTTCAAGGCCTTACCTAATGTAATCTCAATCTCTAGCACAACTACATGTGAAATAACATCATTTCAATTCAATGAATAACTAGCTAAGAGAGGGATAGAAGTTCACAAAATAAAGCAAAGAAGTACCGAATGCAAGAAGAACTTTTCCTAATGCTCTTAATAGAACCAAAGAAGAAAACGAAAGGACCTTCTCCCGTTTTTCACTTTTCAATGAGAAAGCTACTAATGCAAAAGACTACTCTTCATTTTCAAATCAAAAGAAAGAATGCAATTTTTTTTATTTTAGATGAATGAGAAGAAAAATGCATTGTTACACTAAAAGGAAAATGAATACTAGTTTCAAGCCACTCGAACGAAATGATCAAATCACAAAGAGACCAATCCAATGAGAATGTAAAACACACTCAAAACAGAGACACATTCCTTCAAGAAAAAAGAGGACTTTCAAATCAACGTTGAGCAATGTGATCTATGCTCGGTGGCCTATTGATGGAAGGTCAAACAAACACCAAGATGACACTTCAACGACCCAAATACACGTAGAATCGAAAGAAAAGATCAAACAATCAACAAGATGAAAATATAAAAGACTAGACCGACTCAAACATAACTCAAAATCTCAAAGGGAGGGAGGCATTAAAAAATTAAATACATGACCAGAAACCCTAGGATGACAAGCCACATTGATCAATGAGGGACAAAGAATCAAAAATAATGAGACAGGGAAATCAAAACAATCTGCGGACTAATTCAGGAGGGAAACCAATCCAGAGGCAAGACACACCGACAAAACTTAGGGAAGAAGCTCAAATCCAAACCTATAGGATCTAAAAGACGACCGTTTAGCCGTAATCCACCTCTAACAGGGAAATCGCACCCGTAAAACATGCAACAAGCTAATCTACACGTTACATGGGGAAACAAGATCACCGAGCTATAAAACTAAGGAAAGGATAAAAATCTACTAGTAAAAAGGCCGGGACACACTCGAGACTAAGTATGATGGTTGGAAATAGTAAAACAAGCAAAACAAAGAAAGTGGTAATACGACCAAACCTCTATTTAATAAGAAAAATACTAGACAAACAACGAGAGATGACAAAGACATTGATCCCCAATATTGTCGCCAACTTTTTTAGTATTAACTTTATGGATAGAGGCGATCCCTCTACCCCTAGGGTGGGTCTAGCAAAATGTGAACATGTTGGACTTTTTGGACTCCTAGCTTATAAATGAAACAAGTTGGGATAGATAACCCACCTCTGCTCCAACACTCTTAGCGTATTTGCAAATAGCCGATCCTCCAATATTTTTCTTCGACACTGCCATCCTCCTTCAAGGATAATGTACAGTACTCTATACAAAGATCAAGTGAATGATGATGTTAGATAATGAAAAATTCTTTCATTTACAACTATTCGATTGGTCAATGAGAATCAAAAATTTTGTATATGATCAAACACAAAATTGGAAAACCAAAAAACCAAGCCATGTACTAATGATAGAGAAAATAAGTTTACAACCTTAATGCCTTGATGTTAAAACGCCTCCTTCGACGGTTCACTAGTGCGTCTCAAGCATTTATTCAGGATCAAACCGATGAGGCAATGGGTCTAAAATTTCTCTTCAACAATGGATTGTTTCTTCATTTTGTCTTACATACCGCCTATAGTAATGACTATTCAAGCACTGAGACAATGAGAAGGAAGTATATATAGAGAGGAGGGAGTGGTTTGGGATCCCTCATAAGGTGGAAGAGAGGTCTTATCCTTGGGAGTTGCAAAATTGTATGAAAAAGAAGCCAAAGGGATACTGGCAGAACTATGACAAAATATTGTGTAATAGAGGTCGGGAGTTTCATTGGGGCATCATGGCATTCGAGGAAATTCATAGCCTATCTTTAGCGCAGTGAAGACCGCTTCTCCACATCATAACAAATGGCAGCAAGAGTTTCCCGTGGGGAAAAGACCAAAGAAATTGTTTTCAAGGAGCTAAAGAGGAAGATCAATCAAGCACCAATTCTTTCATTAACAAATTCCAAATGGCCTTTCAAAGTGGAGACAAATGCGAGTGGGTATGATATGGGAGTTGTCTTGATGCATGGAGGAAGGTATGTATGTTCATAGGGTACTTCTTAACTACCCTACCTAAGATAAGGATCTATATGCCATGGTGCAATATGTGAAGAAGTGGAAGCATTATCTGATGGTAAAGGAGACAAGAATCCACATAGATCACCAAGCCGTTACAAGACTTGCAAGCCTGTGACGAAGCTACAACAAACAAGGCAAATGGCATTACAACAAGATACGGTGATCAAGTATAAGGAAGCACAAAAGTTGGCTGAAATTTTGTCAAGGCCACCCACATAAAAGATCACATCTTTGGTGTAACTCTATGCACATGATGCCATTCACCCATGAGATGCATACAAAGAGGCATATTCAAAGGATGACATCAAGGAGGACTATAAGCGCTGTTACATTCATATTCAAAAGTATCTGATACACAACATCGTTGACTACCATCTTCAGGATGGGTTACTCTGCTAGGTATAGATAAGTTATGTGTTCCTAAAGGTGAGCGAGTGTAGCTAATTAGAGACGTTCACACCTCCAAGGTTGTAGGGCACTTTGGTGTAGTAATCACTAACTTGCATAGGTATGTGTATTGGCCCAAGATTCAAGATAAGGTATCTAGGTCTGTTAATAGATGTGGCTAATTTGTTGTACCATCACTCCCAGTAACAGAAATGTGGTCTATATCATCCCTTACCTATGCCTCGCTCATCCGTGGGAAACCATTTCCATGGACTTTGTGGGAGGTTTAATGGGATGACTCAGGGAAGGGACAGATTGCTGTTCGTGTTAGTTGATAGGCTCAAGAATATCTATGTTATGATGCCCTATAAAAATACCATTAGCGTGCGTGTGAAGCCAAAAAAAAAATTCTTCTTTGGAAAGGTCCTGTGCACTTTGGGATACCAAGGGACAATTATCGACACAAGGATACAAGATTTCTACCCATTCTAGACTACATTGTGGGAGAAGATGATACAAAGTTAAAGAGATCTACAAAATCCCATCCACAAAACACATGGAAAGACAGAGGTAGTCAACAATAAGAATTGGTGCAGATTTTGAGCTGATACAAACTGCATATCCATGACCTGGGATGAAAACCTAGTACATATATAACATTCTTATAATGTAGAAGTCCACACTTCTATGAGAAAGACCATTCGAGACTTTTTGTGGTATTTTCCAATCTTTACCTTTGGATATTGCATATGGGTAGCAAGGAGGAGTGAGGGAAGATATTACAGGAGATGATTTGTAGGTCAATAAATTATAGAGAAGATCAAAGTAGATTCATCTGCCAAGCATGAAACACGTTTAAGCCGTAAGAAAAGTATAAGGCTAGGCAAATGATCAAGAAATAATGTGACATATAATTCATTCAAGGTGGGGAGATAGATTATTATGGTTATAAATTTCTGAACAAGGGGAGAGGTCTCCAGGGCTCCGGTAAGAAAATCAAGGCTTGAGGTATGGTCCCTTTGATATAATCGAAAAGGTGGAGCGTATAATTCATGCCGACTCAATTCTGACACCATATGTGTGCATTTACTCAGCTTGTGAATGTAGAGAATTTGAAACTCCAGAACTTTCAATGCTAGATCGAAGAGGAATGGATCCTACCTTCTATGAATACTGGTACCGCAGGCCTGGGAGCGTAGCTGAAAAAAGATACATTTTGTAGAATATTTCTAGAACTAAAAGATAGGGGCAAATTAAGGATGTTCTCGCTAGACAGTTGAAGGGACAGCCTTCCAAGCAAAGCTAAATGGTACACCGTAGAGAAGGTGGAGGAAATTTTTCCTCAATTCGAGTCAAGAAATATTTTGGGGAAAAAAATCCTCCCAAAATGAGGTGTGATCCGCATTGATCATTATATTATTTTTCATCCATCTCGATGCATTTGGAGTGGAAAAAGTAGAGGAATCAACTCAAGGGACCATTTTTTACCGTTTGGGACTCGGTTTGGCAAAACAAGGTTTGAAACATCGTGAGCGTTTTGAGGCATCAAACGATGTTTTTGGGGGTAGAATTTTTTTTCTTATTGCAACATCTTTTCATTTTATTCTACACATGTGATACCTTTCCAACGACGAAAGAAGCGCTTCAATTGAAGTTTGTTTGCAAAATTTATGTCACTCAGAAGTTGACCTTCCTATTTTCACACCTATGGTTTGGGAGGATGTCGCGTCAACCCCCATTATTCATGGAAAAGGGGCTAGAAACATGTTTTTGACATAAAGACGGAATATATTATTTCAAAACTATATAAGAGTTTATGCATTAAAATTAATCACTAGTAGGCTATCGCGTTGTGTTATAACAGTACACTGTGAGGAAGAGACATTCCATTCTTCTAGAGCATTTGTTCCATAGTTGAGCAAAGATATGCAAGAGAGATAGGAGGTAGAGCACACAGAGAATATTTGGGGCATTGCAGTGCCTCAGTGGGCCATGTGACATTACTTTACACCCGCATGTTGAAATTTGGTTACTCTGAGGACAATGTGTGGTTCCCTAAGGCTTTGATCTTCGCCTAGTAAAAAGTGTCCAAAAGAATTTAATTTTTCTCCTGAAGTGACTTTATAAAGTTATAAAGTCAAATCTAATTTAAAAGTTGGAATTTTTAAGTAATAAAGCACAAAGTCTGAATTTAAAGTGACTTTAATAAAGTCAATGTGAAATTAGAAAATGAAAGTGACTTTGGAAATAAAATGACTAAGGGTCTTTATTAAATTGGGGTGAATTAAAAAATAAAGTGAAATTCAAATGACACTTTATCCAACTCCTAGATCTAAAACTATCTCAACTATCAGATTTGTATTCCCCAAAGCCACTGAAGGTTGTGTGATAAAATTGTTAGGTAGTGGGCTATCATCATTCTTTTCATGAGCAAGACAGAGAGGAGGAGAGAAAGAAGAGAAATTTCCCTGAGTGAGAGAGCAAGCAAAGACATACAAAAATCACATACAAAGAGAGGCACACTTAAGCACAAAATCCATGAAAGATTATCAAGTACCTGGCATTAAGGCAAAATCCATACAAGAAGCAAGTACTTCAAGGAAAGTAATAAAACACTATTTAGTGATAACGTTAAAAATATAGGCACTAGATTTTCAGAAAAATTTGTAGTACAAAAACTGGTGAAGGGGTCAAGTTTGCTGTCCATATAATCCATACAATCCCAGACAGGTTCTAGCACATTTTTTAAGGCAACAAGGAGACTATTGTATCCTATGAATTTTCTTCAGAATTTTTAATGCCTGTTTGCATTTTTCATGGAAGGTAATTAAAATCGTAGGATAAGTGGTTTTTAGTGTTTGCCGTAATTTTATTTGTATATTGTCTACCTAAAATCATTTTAAATAAGAAGAATCTTTCGAACCTGTTTTCCTCAAGTGTTGTAGGGGTTTTTCTCTGTATTTGGTTGACTAAAATCAACGTGTCTATTTTTCTGTAATTTATCATTTTTTCAGTTTTATTTCGTATTTCAAGACCGTGAACTTTAATTTGTGTTTTTGAAAATATTTATTTTTCTAGCTTGTTGAATGTATGGCTATGGAATGGGCATTTAACTTTATGTAGAAATAAGGAGTAGAAATTAAAACTACTAGGTTGGGACAAAATTTCTACATGGTATCGCAGCTATCAATAAAAGGTAGTTTTGGGACAAGAAGAAGGAAAAATTACAGCAAGCTGCCATAAATACAGAAGTTGATTTTCTCACATGTAGAATCACACTCTACAATGTTGTTGTTATTTTTCATTATTAAGGATACGTGTTATGTCTTTGGGGCTTGATGTTGTGAGGATAGTGTTGATGGGAATAGTAACTACATGTATAAAGGAGAGAACAGTTGAGCACTTTGATATGTTAGCCTGTGATATCATATATACCACATAAACACACCCCGTTACATTGTGCCTGCCGCCTATTCATGAGTAAGATTTAACTAGAATAATAACAAGGTATAGACAGATTCTAGATGGAACTGGGGCATCACTTCAGCATCAATGTGTGAGAGGAAAGATTATGCTCATGAGATGTGGACAGCATTGATCACCCTCCTCAGAAAATGAATAAGAGAATGTAAAATGGTCCCAAGGGAGAAGTTGAAGACCATTAAGATGATGAAGAGACTATAAAAATGATATCTCAAGAAATATCACATTTGTGAGAGATGCACATGCATTGAAAGCACATTCCAAAGGCTTACACCGAGTTGGTGCGATTGCAAGAATGGCTCCTTCCTGGGCCTCATGGTTGAACTTTGTCAAGGCCAGTGAATAAACCTTCCATGGGAGAGGTTTTGGGATGACTGCATGCATGATGAGAACTGCAGCAAGGTCGGGCGTAGGGGCAAATGCTTCGCTGAGCAGTGATTATGATGTGGCACTGCTAAGGTGAGGGAAGAAAGGCATGAGGCAGCTATACTCATATGGTGGGGGCAAAGGTAAAGGTAAACAGTGTGTGAATGACACAAAAGACCATTCCAGAAGGTTAGAATCTGTCAGACAGGGACACTGCGGGCTTGTGTCTGAGAAGAAGAAGGGAAGAACCACTATGGCAAGATGAAGGTGATGGAAGGAATTTTCTGGAGAAGCTGACTCCACGCATCTGGCTCATCGTTTGTGACCTACGGAGGCGGATCACCGCCATGGAGGCTGAGAGGAATGTACTTCCTCCACCAGCGAGGACGGCACCGGGCATGTGATTGGGGCTTCACGTCATCCGACAGAGTCCGTGCGCTCTCGTAGCCGCAGAGGCACCCATATGGAGGGCAGGTACCTGAGAGATGACAAAGCAGAGAGCGTGGCTGTGTGTTACATTTGGATAGGGAATCAAAACCCCTCAAGGTGTCAATGTCTTATAAAGTTAGGGATGAGAAAATAGTCTCACATCTACCAAGATCGTAGGACAAGAGAATATAAGATATTGTTCAGATAAAGATGGTGTACATATATCCTTTAGGAGCTCCAACACCAACAGAGTGACAGGCACGCCATGTAAAGGTGTACAAGCCCATTTCAACTCTTTATAGTACTGATATGAGTACCTACGAAAGAGGAGCCATACCCGTAGCTATGTGAGATTTAAGAACTGAGGATGGGGTACATGTATCATGGGGCCTTGAGGACATTGCAAGAGATCACTACAGTGTGTCACATTTTGAAAATGAATCAGCCATTTTGATACATGCTGCAGGATGTGCACTGGGAAAGTTTTCCAAATCCCTTTTCCCCCAAAGGAAAGACAAGAGAGCGACCGTGATACTTGATTTGATTCATTCCGATGAGCAGCCAAATGTCCTATGTTTCCTTTGAGTGGATATGAGTGGATGCAGGTTTTACTATCGATGATCACTCCAAGAGGACCTAGATTACTTCAAGACCAAGGAGTGAGGTCTGCTGTTTTGTGAGTCTGAGCTCTTGTGAGACTCGCATGCTGTGTCTAAGATCAAGTCCCTAAGGTAAATGACAATGGAGTGCAGCATGCACCCTGGAGATTTTGTTGAGTAATAGGCCAGAGGCAAGCATTAGGGAGGGAGTTCATAGTTCCTTACAACCCCCAGAAGGCTAGAGGAAGACCAGACCACTATTGGGGCTTCCAAAGCCATGTTACATGATCAGGGTTACTTTGTTTTTGTAAGGTAGGCTCCCGTAACATCATAGGATACTCTGCTTAACAGATCTGGACGTGCCTTGGGCATGTGGACTGGAGAGGCTTTTCCTGCAGCTCTGACTTAGTCACTTCCATATCTTGCAGGCATTTGCATACCTGCACACAAGGAGAAGAGGACCCTGAGCGAGAGCCCACTGTAGAGAAGGGGAGGTATTTGTATTAACAGAGACTTAAAGCCTTTCTTGCTTTATATCTCTACTAAATAGAGAGTTGTTGTCAGCATGGAAGTTTGAGAGTGATAGGGCTTTCAGAGGTCACGTGATAGAAAGAGTCCTGACTGCCCAGACTTCTCAGAGGCAGCCTAGCTGCACAAGGATTCAGGCATTGTGGATCGAGGATCCGGAGGTGCAAGACCAGCCATGTTGTCAAGTTCGTCATGAGGAGGCCTGCAGAGGTCAGAGTGTTGGTGTCGTGCAAGAGGCAGAGCATCCACAAAGCAAGCCACTTAGGAGTCAAATGATGATTACCACACCTACTTCAAATAATCCACTACGGGATGTGGGGCTCACATCAGGATTTCAACGAATTCATGGATGGACAATGCCTACACGTACTGGTGGTTCCACACCAGTTAGGCAGAGGATAGCAAGATGCATGCTCAGAGTTCCGGGCTCCCGATGATGAGGAGGGAGGAGTTTCATTCGCAAAGGGATAAGTGTGCTCAGTGAAGAGGAAGCTCTCCAAGGGCCGCATACCTGAGAGAGGCCATGTTTGTTGTCACAAAGAGGCGTTTAGGAGAGAACCACCTAAGAGGTTCTAGAGATATTTGGCAATGGTTGCCAACATCTTAGACTCGAGCCTTCTAATTATGAGGCAGCCTATCCAGCCAGGTCCGGAGAGAGGCCATGTAGGAGACATTCTTCTATCAGCAGAAGAGCTCAGATTTTGGGAGGTGCCTAAGGGGTCAAGGGAAAACTTCCTGGTTACTTTCCAGATGGCTTTGCTGATAGAAGCATGTTGTGATGTAGCAATATAAATTCAGCAAGGTTTTGTGGCTGTGAGTAGTTCTCCTGCATAGAGGGAGGCAGACGAGAGGAGACCTTCGCTCCCATGGCTCGATATACTTCGATTCTGCCCATCATATCGATAGTAGTAGATGGCTGAAGATCCACTCAGATGGATGAACACCAACACTACTCATCGGTTTTGCTACAGAGGAGGTGGTATACTGAGAAGCCACATGGTTTTTGAGGCATGTAAGACCCTATGTGCAGAGCTGAAAAGGCTCCTTTATGCCTCACAAGCTCCGCAGCTTAGTACTTCAGGAGGATGCATATACTTGTGTGATGGTTTCATGAAGAGGAGGAAGATCCGAAACTTATACTTTATTGTGATAGGTGAGGATCCTCTCTATTCTAGTGTTTTATGTGGAAGGACTATCATTAATGTGTGCAGAGAGACTCTGACAGAGATAACGTGTTACAGATCTTAAGGAGAGTTTGAGATCAAGGACATTGGATTGATGCATTACTTGTTGGATTTGGAGGTGGCAGAGGAGGGGCATTTTCCTGGGCAGGGGAGAAGTATATCAGAAGACTGCGCATTCACATGGAGGATTGTACACCTGCTGGAAATGATGAGCCGATGATCACCAACCTGGAAGAAGCCTCATGCTCTTCCCATCTGGCTGGTGGATCCCACACTGAGCAGGACAGTGATTGTCTTTTTTATACTAGTCAACATCAGATTGCAGAGATATGTTTATAACTCACACACTGTTGGAGCTGTGGCCATGTGTGTATTCGTGAAGGTGTGACTGGGTTGTCGCAAAACACATTTTGCACATTTGGCAGTGGAAGGTATGGAGTATGGTCTCTGCTATAGACAGAGATGGAGTGATTGGTACAACGATTCCCTGACAAGGTGTTGCAAGCTGATAGCAATATAATTTATGCTATTTTAAGGTCTTTAGTGGTGAAGTCATGGGTTCACCAAAAGCAGAATAATAGCATTGATTTCACAAGGAGTACATGTTTGGGCCTAGGCAGTTGTGAGGCCACATGGTCAGCAAGATGCTGTTTGGCTTATTTTTTCAAATGTTGAGACCTTTAAGATTTACTCAGGAGAATTCAGTTGCATTAAACCACGAGAATCTAATATTTCATGACCAAGCCAAAGTATACTTCTACATCAAATATCACTACTCGAGACTATGTTCGAAGGGAGCCATGAAGCTGAGTATGTTCCCACTAATGAGCAGTGGCAGATATTCTTACCAAAGCCTTACCACGGGCAAGGTTTACCAGAGACAAGATGGGTGGGTAGAGGAACACCCTCCTCTAGTGAGGGATGTATGGAAATTTGCTACGTAGGATTAAAGGGTTCCTTTGTTTTGATCTTGTAGCCTAGTGGGTATGTCCAAAAGAATTTAATTTTTCTTTCCTAAAGTGACTTTATAAAGTTATAAACAATCTTAATTTAAAAGGACTTATGAGAAGCATAAAGTTCTATCAAAGAATTTAATAAATTCAATGTGAATTAGAAAGTGAAAAGAATTTTGGAAATAAATGACCAAGGTCTCTACAAGAAGAAAATAGAAAGTGAGATTGAATATGCATTGAATCTCACTAGATTTAAAGCTATCTGAATGGATTTAGGATTCTCAAAGTCACTAGGTTAGTTGAAGAGGAAAAGAGGAGAAAAAGACTGTCTATCTCTTTCATGAGTGTAGATGAGAGAGAGGAGAGAAAGTCAAGAGAAATTTCTGAGTTGGCAGAGCAAAGAAAAGACACACAAAGAACCAGACAGAGGAGGGTACATCAAAAATAAAATTCATACACAAGAAGATTTATTGGGTACTTGCCATCGAGGTATAAAATTTGTATAAATTAAAATGCATTTTGAGGTAGGTTGATAAGACATGGCTATAATCAAGAGCTAATGGCATAATTTTCAGGTAGAATTTTGGGTATAGGAAATCGAGGGAAGGGGTTGTTGTCTTTTCAGACAAATTCAGGATGTGGAAGCTGCAGCACATTTTTTCATAGAATAAGGACATTTGGTTTGTAATTTTGGTGTAATTTTCTGCTTTTCTGCTAGCATGTTTTCATAGAAGGTATGGTAACCAAGATATGGTTTTTAGTGTTTCATTAATTTTATTGTGGCATGCTAGTTCTTACCAGGAAGTATTTTCCAATACAGAAGTTTGGGTCCTGTTTTCCTAAGAGTTGTAGGGGGTTTTTTTAGGGTCAAGTTGACCGTGCACCGCGTGTCTATTTTCTGTGTGTGGGTCAGATTTATTTTTCCAGGTTGTTTTATTTCCGCATTCTGACCTTCCGTGAAATTTCCTTTTAATTTGTGTTTTCTTTAAAATATTTATTTTTCCCGCTTGTTGAATGTATGGCTACGGGAATGGACATTTAACTTTATGGGAGAAATAAGAGAACCGAAAACCTAAGTTGGGAACAAAATTTCACACCGCAACCATATTTCTGCATAAAGAAAGAGAGCTATAGCTTTTTCCTCACCTTCCAAGAGATTTCTCCCAGTATTTCAGAGAACATTATCTTGTGTCTTATGTGTGTGTGAGCTTATTTTTCCGTTCTCTACTTTTCTACATAATTTATATTCGCATGCATGCACTAATTAGAGTTAAATATACAAATCTTAAAGTTTAATAAAATTGTAATAGTATAAAATTTCAGTATTTTAATATATTATTATCAGGTCTATTGTGACGAATTGTCTCTATTAGAAAATTATATATTACAGAGCAATGCAACACATAAAAAATGTGGAAACACAAACACAAAAAACATATAAAACTAGAGAGACACAGATATACGTGGATCACCCAATTTGGGCTACGTCCACCCCGAACAACAAGTCCTTCCTTTCTATTATCCAGCAAAATGAAGAGACACAACCTACAACAGATCCGTTGTAATATTCTCTGTTCTCTATCAAAGTCTCCCTATATGTTTCTCACTCTAATAATATGCATACAATACACAGCCGCAATACAATTCCCTCATACAAGACTAGGGGTTTCCTTCTAGGGAAAAAAACCCTAAATTAAACATAACTTCTACCGTCAGATCATCCACTTAATGAACTACCCAGATTGACTAGAAATTAAAATACTTTTACAAGGCAATTTTACATTTGTTTTTAGCTTCGGGGGTGCTGCCCCCGAAACCCCCTGCCAGGGGGGGGCTGCATAAAGTTGCAGCCGTCCCCCCCTAGACCCCCCAGGCAACATTTAAACAATGGGCAGCGTTTCCACCCCGTTAAGAATAGGGTTCCAACGCTATGATACATATAAATAAAGAAGATAAGCAGGCTCCACACCCAACAATCTCCCACTTGGAAACTGATTGTAGCAACTCATATCCTGCTTCATTTGTTGGATAATTACTCCACTTTGGACCTGGTTGTTTCTCATCTTCATCATCATACTTGAAGACCAATTGAAACTGGGAAAAATCTCAGTTTCTCCCTAGTTACAACTTTTGTTAGCATATCTGTAGGATTCTGGCTAGTGTGTATCTTTTCCAGCTTCAACTATCCATCTTCCAACACTAACCGTATGAAATGTTACTTGAGTTGTATGTGTTTAGTCCTGGAATGAAATGTTGAGTTCTTTGCAGGATGAATGGCACTTTGGTTGTCACTGTACAACATGCCCATCTCATGCTTCTTACCCAATTCATCCATAAACCTTTGTAACCAAATCATTTCTTTACTAGCCTCTGTAGCAGCAACATACTCTGCTTCTGTTGTTGAAAGTGCAACAACACTTTGGATTTTTGAAACCCAACTAACAGTTGTTCCACCTACAGTAAAGACATACCCTATAGTGCTCCTCATGTTATCTCTATCACCTGCCATATCCACATCAACATATCGATGTAGAGCAATGTTTGAACCACCAAAGCATAATGCTTGATTTGTGGTACCTCTCAAATATCTGAGAATCCATTTCACTGCCATCCAATGTTCTTTTCCTGGATTGTTCATGTACCTACTTACAACTCCCACTTCATGTGCAATATCAAGCCTTGTGCAGACCATTTCATACATTATTCTTATGACTTACACTCGCCCCAATATCTAAGAAAGATATCTTCTTGCCATGAACTAATTGAACTTTCTTTCAAACACTGGAACCTGTTATCACTCATAAATTGTGAAACATTTCTTGACATGGTCATACAGTTCACTCATCAAAAGGATAAGGTCTCCTTAGCCTTTTCAATGTGGTATAGGAAATTTTTGTTTTTTACATTTTTAGCCTATCCTAAGTTTCATTATCACCTCCGTATATGTCATTTCATGTCAAATCAGTCCTCATATGGTGTCATTTTTAATTCCCCATGCATTTAAAATCAAAAAGGGTGCATTTGTCAAATTTTCAAATCTTCGTAGCATTTTACACAAGAAAAAAGCAGTGTTCGCTACGAAATTTCCTAATAGTTTCGTAGCGAATCTGTCAGAGGCTAAACTAACTATACTACAAAAATATGTTTTATAACCTGTCTTGTAAAATTCTTGATGAAGTGTCATTCTATGATTGGAGGAGTTAGGGTGGAGGTCATTCAAGTCTGTTATGATAAATTCAAAGGTACATAGTCAAGTTTGATGTCATCATTACCTTTTTGGGCATGTACGTGTCATGATTGAAGCATGAGATGTCAGTTAAACCATAAAACCTTACCTCAATTATCCTTTTGTCATATTGCACTTTATCTTTGCATGTGAGTCGATCCCTAGAGAGGTGCTTCATCGAGCCAAGCAGGTTGCTGGCAGATTTCAACTTTGCAGGTGTCATCAGGCAAGCAAGGTTGTGAAGATTATAAAGCACCCATGGCTTCAATAAGGAAAAAAAACAAAGGTGGTAATTGCCACAGGTATGAGCCCATGGACATGAATTTATTCAATGAAGACCCAACTTCCATGGAGGTTTTCGGAAGAACTAGTTGCTTGCAATTCTGTTAGAGGTTGCAAGGCTTTCATCTACAGGTTTCCAAGCATTTTGCCACCAGCTTCACAGGAAAAGCTTCAAAGGTTGGAATTTTTAACCTTACAGTGACACCAGAGAGCATCTCATCAGCAACATGAATCCCTAGAGGAGGGGAACAGTGGTTTAAAGGCATCAAATTCACAATGCAGGATTGCAAAGAGTTCATCAAACCAAAACATAGTGAAATTGATCAGACAAATATTAGGGCTAGGAGTTTCATGAAGGAAAATTATTCAAAGTTGTTGATGGTCATCCAGAAGTATTTTACCTGTGAAGGAAGGTTTCACATGGTCTACTCCTATCATCTTAGGCTTCTTCTGCATTTTGTGGGTAAGAGGTCACTTAAGTTGCCTTTTTATTTATACAGAAGTCTAGGGATAATGTTAGATAAGGTTCAAATCAAAATAGAAGGAAATGAAACTTCTCTTTTTCATCATGGTTTGATTAATTTGTTGGTGTTATAGGAATTGAGGAGGTTAGACGGAGATTAGAATTCCTTCTTGTTCATGAGTGGTTATGAAATCGATGTTGTCACTCCTAAGGAAGCCTCCAAACCTAGAAAAATTTCATCACCAGCTATGGCAGAGGAAGTTGAAGAAGGAAATAGATCATCTCCTCCAGAACCAATGAGCATGGAAGCAGAACCTTGCGGAAAAGTGACACACCTAAAATAGCACATGCAAAACATAAGCAGACAGCCAACAAACAAGGCAGTAAGAGAGTCACTAGGAGCCATACATTGGCTAAAGGAAATTTGGAAGACATCCTGCATGAAATTGACATTGAAGAGTCACCCATTATGCAAGCTGAAGACATTGAAGATGGAGGAAGAAAGCTGAAAAAGGGTAAGACTGCTACAAATTTGGATTTTGCAGGCGATGATGCTGGTTTCATTTTTCAACCTAGGAAACCCATGACCAGACATGCAAGGAAGTTCATAGAAAGAAAAGAGACTGAGAAAATAAATGAAACTGCTCAGCCACCAAGCATCATAAATCTCTCTTCACTAGAAAAAAAGGAACTAGTTATCAAGCAAAGAAAGGGTAAAGAGAAAATTATTGAAAAATCAGAGATTGAAACCCTTAAAGAGAAATTGAAGGAAGTAGGTAAATATATATCACTTTTTAAGTAAGAGGCAAAGAAACACAGAGCTGAGAAGGTTCAATTTGAGAAGATGAGGAAAATTTGGAAAGAGCAAGTCACAAGTGTTTCAAAAACCTTGGACAATACAAAAAAGTTGATAAAATGAACTCATCCACTAAGAGGAGAGCTCAAACACATCAAAATGATAAACTTGCACTTGCAATCTAAGAACAGGGCATTAAAGGACCAAGTGGAAGATCTTCAGGAGCAGTTGGATTTAATTCAGGAGGAATTGAAACAGAAAGGGCTGAAGATGAAAGTGATAAAGAACCCATTAGTCAATTGATTGTGAATGAAGATGAAGCACCACAGGAGTAAAAATTTAGTTGGAATGTCTTTGAAAAGGTTCATAACATGTATAGAACCCAAATTTTGCAGCTGGAGAACAATTTTTGAAGAAAAATTTAAACTCAGCAAATTCTGTCTTTTTCCACAATTTCGTAGCGTACCTCAGGCTTGAGGCCAGAAATACGCTACAAAAATTCCTGTAGGTGTATTTTTGCTTTAAAACTCATTTTTTTCAAGTTCTATGGAGGGAGGTTGATGGTTTGCAAAGTGCCATGGCATAGTAAAGGTACTGGAACAGCAAAGGAGTCAAAGAGATAGATGGAAAAGCCATTTTTCCTACGCTACTAAAACTCGCTACAAAACTGTCTAAAACTGCCCTGTTTTCGTAACGAGTAATTTTTGAAGAATTTTGAGCATCTCAACAGCACATCAGCCAGGTGGAGACCTCCAGCATGTCAGTGGACCTTACCAACAAAGATTCATGACTCAAAAGGAGTGCCACATATCCATCTCATCAGTTAAAACAGCATTTAAAGTGAAGGTCATCCATTCCTAAAAAGCAGGATTATGTTCCACAGATCTAGGGGTGATCTGAAGATATAAAGTGGTGGTGAATTATGGTCATTTGTCCTTTGAGCATGTGACATTCATTATGTAACCATTATGTAATTGTTTCACTGATAGGATAAATGAATGTAATAAATAAGAGGTAGAGTCTTATTAAGAGTTTGTTTTCTTTAAAGGATAGCTGTCATTTTTCTATTTCAAGTTAGTGGTTTCAGTTATGATAGGTGTCAGAAAAGAATTCAAAGATCTAACCAGCTAGGAAGATCATCTACATTGTAAATAATGTCTATTTATAGAAAAAACATCAAAGAGCAAGAGGTTGGAGAATATTGCACCAGATTGTTGCTTGTATGTTTTATCCATTATCAGTAATACAAAGTGACATTCTACTTCTAGACCTGAGAATCTCATGAGGTTTTTGATGTGTTATTGATCTGTATCTATATGTTTAATCACTCGTAGTATATTTCATCTCTAATTACTTAGAATTCATAATATTATGCTCTAACTTCCTTTAATGGTGAAATGACTGTGTTTTCCTATGCTATGTGTATGAATTATCTTTGTCAAAAACCTTTATCTGCCTCAGCTTCCATGTGAAGAACCATTGTCACTAAAAGTACTGATTATTGACTCCATAAGACCAATGGTAGCAAGCATTCATTTTTCAACCTGAAATCATACAAAACCAAGTTACAATTCATAGACTTAGCCATCTAGCATTATCCTTATTCAAAATCATAAAACCCCTTTGAGAGAGCCCTCTCAAACTGAAGAGGCTAATATTCAGTTAGAAGTGGTTTGAAAGAGTTACATTGAGTTGATTGATACGCATCCAATCAAGATAAATTTGGTGATAACAAAACCATTTCTGAGCACCCAGTCTTAATGAATGACAAAACATCCTTAAAGCTACATCTTCATAAATAATTTGAAATTTGTCCAGAAAGTACTCAAATTCCAAGATTTGTTGTTCAGCTAAAATATCCTCCTTCTTTCCAGAGAAACTTGGCAGAAATTTAAATATTTTTGAAGGATATTGATGAAGAACTGTAGGCAACACCAAGGGTTTGAAAATCACCTTGGCTCCAAGATGAAATTAGGGATTGTTTATGAGGAAGAATATTATCACCCAAAGATGATGAATCATCACCTTTATGCCCAGGCTGTGGCTGAATATCTTCAGGGATTGTAATGCAACAGTTATCTCTCCTCTCATATTTAGGAGATAAATTTCTGTCAAGATCAATAATACAAGTAGAAGAAGAATCTTCTTTCTCCAATAAAGAATGTACTTTTTGGGCTTTACAATATTCTAAGAGTATAAAGAAGGAAGAAATATTCTTGATATGTAAGGGAAAATAGAGCACTAAACTAATGGTAAAAAATAGAACTTCCTTTAAAAAACTCAAACTCTGATATCTGTTTTTTCCACGATGCTTTCTCATTTTCTTGCCAGCAAAATTCCTCATCTAATGAAACCTTCATTAGTGGAGTCTCCAGGTGAATAATAAACAACCAAATTTTGTATCTATTTGTTCACCATCAAGAAATAGATCTCAATACCCAGGGGAAAATAACTTCGCGTCTTCGTCCCTGGAAACGGCGCCAAAATTTTTGGTTCTTAAGAAACAATCCCTCGGTTGTGAAAGGAATCATTGCTTAAGACATTTTTAAAAAATATTTTATGGAAACAATTTTTATCATTCAGTCTTTGTCATTTTCCTCTGGAAATTAATTCTTTAAAACCCTTAATAACCTAAAGTAATAAAATATTTTACAATGTCGTTAACTGTTGATTGTTACAAGACAAATGACCTCCTCATCAGGTCATAGGAGAAGGTAACATGGAAGGAAGAAAATGACCGAGAAAAAGACCCATTTTTCCAAGGTAATGCACCCCCAGAAGAAGCTAGGTAGAGTTATAACACACCCTAGCCATGCAAAGGGAGCGTTAGTACCTAGGGTAACACTATGTCTTCCCTAAGGGGCAGCGTTATCCATGTTTGAATGTGAAAAGGGAAATATCTTGCAAAAACTGACTTGCATTTCCATATTTTTCTCAGAATGAGTCAGTTAAAAAGTAGAAACTTATGGTATAAACATTTTATTAGATATTTTCAAACACAACTGAACTCTTATAGAACGCAAAAGCAGGGAAAATATAGGAAACATCAAGATCTTTCCCGATTCAAATTGGTTGAAAGGATTGGCAAGGTTTGTCCTCTCCATTTCCTATAAATTGGAGGTTTATGCTCTTGGTCAAAGGTCGAAGGTTTGATCGTGTGTAGAGCAGAATTTCATTGTTGAGTGTGAGGCTTAAATATTGGCAAGGTTCATTTAGGACTCCTAGCCCAAGCATCATCACACTCAGAGATAGAGAAAGAGAGAGAGGAATTGGAAGACTGAGGAGGGCTTGGTACAACCAACGGTTGTAATCCTCCTTTTTATAAACTAATAGAATTGTATCTCTTTTTTCCATTTGATGTTTCAGTGTCACATTTGTTGTTCATTTTTCTATGAAGCATGATATAAATGGCTCAGATTTTCATAGTTTAATGTTGATTATATACTTATTTAACTGTTATAAAGTGATACCACTGTGAAGATTACACGTGTGCCTTGTTTGGTTGCAAGATCTAGATTTGGAGTCAATGACGAAGGAATTTTTCCACGCCGCTTAGAGCTCTCCATAGGATCTATTGTCCTCAAGGAGGAAATCCTTCAATATCTCTCTTTGTCAATTATATATTAGTATGAACATGTATGCAATGTCTTTATAACTTTACAGCTAATCTAACAATCTGCCTTGGGCACCGGAAAGCCTTGAGAGGGATATTCATCAACTTCCACCCAAGAATTTTACCCCTTAGCAGAAATGGTGACTCCACTGGGGATTTGATCCCAAGTTTCTGGATTGTTTGTTCCTAAGACTTTAGGTCTTTCCCTCTGCTCACATCCCCTTCTGATCAATTTACATGCTCTGTAATCATCTCAGTAGCTGACAGAGTCCAGAATAGACCCTGCCTAGCCATCTAGACAACTTTACCTTGAGTAACACTCCCCCTGAGAGTGTTTCATTGCATTATAACATTGCTTATGCTCAAATACAGTGTTTTATTCCTATCATTAACGCTCTGTAGCCTCTTCTTTCCAGCGTTACCCAGCCAAAATCTATTGTTTACACCCCTGTTGTGTTTCCATTTGGCTGTGGAGTTATTAGCTATCAGATTAGCTTCTATTTCTTGATCCTTGTGCTTGGTTATCAGCTAGCATTTTTATTTTTCTTGTTTAAAAATTTAGTGTTAGTCGCATCTACTTTTTGAAGAAGGAAATTTTATTTTTTTTAAGTTTTTCTGAACATAGCTTAATTCATTTTGAAATTTTTGGTTAAAAAATTTGTTAGAGAGAATAGACAGATGTCTAAATCTTTTAAGGTTGAACAGCATTATTTGAATGTTTGGTGCACAGATGTTTGAAAGATCTCTCCCTGTAGAATAAACTCTTCACTGAAATTGGATATTTAGAGCATTTTTCTGCATGGTTTTGAGTCATAGTCTCATTACATTTCATACGTCCACTCTCCCTCTACAAGACTATTAATCAAGTACACTAAGAATCAAGCGATAATAAAATTAACCATATAACTTTTTTCTGAGCCCACACCAACAATAGTTCAAGCTAGGATCTTGGGGTAGGAGAAGTGAGAAAATCACCCAATATCACAAAACTTGAAACTAGAGTCATTAAAAAGTGATTTCCTGCTACACTCATACTCTCAAGACCACTCCACTACTACTGGAGTTAAGCGTGAGACAACACTAGGGTGCATGAGAAGGTAGCCCACCTTTGAGTGCATTCAGTGGGCATGCTATATATTTGGGTTCCCCTCGAGGACGTCAAAACTAGATCGGGGATCTAGGTGTTCTTCCCATATGGCGTTTTTTCTACGACCGTGACCCCCCTGACAGTGTCTGTGATTTGAGGTATCTTTAGTTACCAGACATTTTAGGGACTTACACAAGGTGACTGGGGCGAGCTGCCTTGGTACCTAAAACAGATGGACCTACTCTGTCTTTGGCCTTTGGGAGGGTACTTATATTCATAAGAGTGCTTACACCTATTGTCTAAGGTTCGGGTGAAGCTCTAGAGTAACCGTAACTGTATATTTTAACAACTCTCTCTATATGCTATTATGATACTGGGTTTCATCTCCAGCAAACGGTAGTACTCAAACAAGGTCATACCCCTTTTGGTTGCTTGATTGATTGATTTTAGGAGTCCTTTTTATTTTTTATTTTTTAGGTGTGTGGTTACTGTCACTGAGACTTTATAATACATCACAATAATAATTTGATAAAATTAAACAGGTCACCGTGGCATCCTTCGACCCTCATCATCTTTCTAGACGATAGCAAGGTCTCCCACAAGGTCTCCCTTCATTGACACCGGGGGAGGAGTCGAGTCTCGGTGAGATAGTGCCTTCTCCAGAAGAGCAGTCTCCAGTGACAACCCCTGACTTTCATATAGCTCCACATCATACGGATTTTCCAGAGGATCCTTTTACGGAAGGAATCGTACCTCCTTACAATCCTCGTCTCACTAACCCATCAGGGCCATTGTTAGTTCAGGTTACACCAGTGACACTCATGTCTTCAGCGGCACCTGCATCCATTTCACAACCAGCGCCCATAGGGTCGATGTCGTTGGTGGCCAACTCGATTCCACCACCATCTTCCTCTCCACTTGTCAGTTCTACTCCAATGATTGACAACCCCAGTAGCCAGTCTATACCGGGTCCCAGTAATACGGTGTTGACGGGAGGAAATGTCCGGCCAACAGTGAGGGATCTCCCTCGTAAAAAGTCCCAATTAGACTCTAGACCCTTTGTGATAGGGATCCCATCTGGGGTGTGGGTCCGGCTACCGCTGAATGTTCCTTTATCTCATACATAAACAAGCCTTGCAAACATGTGAACACACGATTATTCGTATGGTATAAGGAAAATGGTTGATGATTCTTGATGAACATAAAACACTATGAATAGCAATATGAGTTAAAGCATGTGGCCGAAGGAAATGTTGTTAGCAACATGTCATTAGGGTCATGCTTGTAAAATCTGTTCAAACCACAGGAGAAACAGTTATGTGTGGTAGAGCACCCTTCACTTCCTTAAGTGATCTCAGAGATAAGATAAATGTTAGCACGGAGTTCCTAGCATTTCCTAAGAAATAAAATTAACATCATTAACACAGTTAGAGAGCTACAATGTATAAATGATATAAGTAGAAAACGAAGATTACTTAATCATAAAGATATTAGATACATAAGACAAAATTTTCACAGTGTTAACACATTAGTCCTCATCAGATCCAAAAGTGGAATCAAAAAAAGTTCTTGTATTCATTCTCAGAAGGTGTATTCAATGCTATACAATTCTCTTTCCTCCGTTGGAGTCCCCAAAAAAAAGATCCTTTGCAGTTTCCCGAAGGACGTATTTATAGAAAAAATTGACCCTTGAGTATCCCTGACTTTTCGCCTTCCTGACCATTGGCATACCCTGTGACTCAATGGATTTTGCAACCTGCGACCTTGGCTTTAACTGCGACCTGTGACCCCCTTTTCTACTACGACCTGCGAACTCTCCCATTTGCTACAATATGTGACTTGGACATGGAAGTAGTTGGGTGATTGCAAGATCCAAGACATCCATCTATTGTTGTTCCTTGAGGTAACTTCGCCATTCTTGATAATTTGCAGCCATTGGGGCAACCTGAGGCGTTTCTTCTCTCAACCTGTGAAGACACTCGAGAGAATTTGGAATCAAAGCGCTCCTCTTGATCGTGATCTGGTTCGACAGGGAGGCCAGTTTGGTATAGATTCGGACTGGTGTTATGATGAATTGGACAAGGTTTCCTTATAATGCCAACAAGTCTTGGGAGACGGCTACTTGCCTCATGGGTTGTAGAAATGCTTGAATATCCTAGGTGACTTATTCCCATGCCTTTTCCTCAGCTTCTTGTTGAGCCTTAGCCTCCTTTTCTCTTCGCTGGGCGAAATATTTATGGCCTGAGTTTTTCCTTTGATTCTTGGCTTCAGAAGACGAGGCACCTCCCAGCGTATGAATTCTTTCCTCTAAAGTTTGATTGTCCTAATCTTCCTGGTCAGTTAGTTCTTCTGGGGTGGACTCTCTATCTTTTTATACTAGTTTTTTATTGCATCTTCAGCTGGGCATTCAATATGCTTCTAACTCCATTTAATTTTGGCCTGTTTTCAATGGGCGGGGATGATTCTCTCAGGATCATATGTCCGGTGTGACACGGGAGGTAGAGAAAATCCTTTGATTTGCTCAGCCTCTGCCTCTACTTCCCTGAAATCTTTCACTATGTAGGCACCAATAATGAGCGGCAAGGTGGGCCATGGCTTCTTCTTGCCCTTAGTGAGAACCTTAGAAAAACCACCCAACATCTAATAACAAGTTTCTTGGAGGAGCACTTTATCGGTAATGAACTGGGGCAGTGCGTGGGGAACCTTGAGTGACCCAAAGACTCAGATAAAAGTACTATCAAAGACAGGAAACCAGTTGGCCACTCGAGTTAGTGTCTCCATGGCTCGCCTGGACATGCACGGGACATCTTTGCCAAACAGTTTCCTATATAGTGTGAGGATGAAGCTTTGTGTTATTGATTCCATATCCTGCTTATATCTGGAGTCCCAGAACACCCGCAAATCCTTATGAATTGGACCACCGTGCTCCTGATCCCAGTTGTGCACCCACCCCTCAAAATGGCACCTCGCACATACTGCATCAGAAGATAGGAGGCCATATAAAATTTCGATGCATACCCTTCATCAGGTGCTAGTGCCAAAGATATGTTCGACTTGAGGGTTGCCACTATTAAGTTGGCCCAGTTGAAACGAGTGTCGTATATAGTGACAGCATACATGAGAGATACCTAAGTGTTGTTGAAAGTGGTGGTGTCTGGATGGCCATACATCCTACATAGCATTGTCGCCACGAGCTTATAGACCCTTTTGAGACCCATTGTTTGATATTATTGATCCTTTTTTAGCCTAAACTTCTCCGGGTCTTCCCACCATCCCCTTAAGGTCTCGTTTATGGGAACTGCATAAGTTGTGGCCCACTCTTCGGTGAAGGTATGTTCTCGGACAAGAGGTACATAATAGAATTTTGTATCATGTCCCTTCAGATTTGCAAATGACTTCCCTGCATGGTCCCGAATAACCCAGATCTTGGGGTCGACCTTCTGCAAGATCCATTCAATCAACTCTTCACATGGGAATATAGGCGGATGAGCCCCTGCATAGTGGAGCTTGGACCTCTTGACTTGAATATATATCTGCTGATATTGGAGGTATTTTGGAAATTCGGGCTTTGTAAACTCTTGGTACACCTAATACCAACTTATGTTGTCCCCTTTGCCAAATGTGCAGGAAGTATCTTCGTAGATGGGGGGAGGGAAAGATACACTTCCTCTTCTGAGATTTCTATCTTAAGGATTTTATTCCTTATCCGCACTGCCAGAGGCCCCATCCCGCTTGAGGCTGATGAGATCGATACACACTCGAGCTCGGCTTCGAGGTTCCCTGGCATATTCATGAAACAATCCCATGATAAGACATATGACATATTTTTAATTACATAATTTTATCCTATCTCTGGTCAATTATTTTCAAGGAAATGGATGAACCTGTGACCTGGCGACCTTGTGACTGGGTCGATGGGTCGCTAGGTCGCGCTAGTTTAAACTCTCTCCAAGATGCAACCTAGTGACTAGGTCGCAAGGTCACTGAGTCACGGAGTCGCGATGATTTGGATTCTTCAGGAAAACTGTGACCTAGCGACTTAGAAACTTGCGACTATGTTGCGAGGTCATAGAGTCGCAAGGTCGCGGTACTTTGAACTTTCATGGGTATGCGACCTGGCGACCCTGCGACTCGGTGACCGAGTCACTAAGTTGCGAGGTCACGGGGTCGCGCTAGGGATTGGCAGACGTGTTCCGCGGTGACGAAGGCTTTACGAATGATGTTAAACAAATAGGGGAGGCAAGGCAACTCATCAAGTGGAGAGCACACATGAGGTTTATTATGGGGAAGGTCAGGAAAGGGAAACTGGACAAACTAATGCAAGGGAAGCCTCCCAGAGGAGGTATACAGGAAAGTCCAGCTATGGGTAGGGGCAAGCTGTAGCAACAGGATTCATTGGAAGATTTGAATAGAGGCTAGGTTGAGTTTTAAATAGGCTAAGGTGAGGGTAATGGAGGAAACTATCAATCAAAAAGGAAACAGTAGGAGGATTTGGCCACTTACCCGGGAAAAACGCGCTCCAGCTGGCTTGTCAGAAGCGTTTTCTTTCTCCATCGCGCAGGTTGAATGCGACCTATGCGACCCTCCTATATATAAAGGGGTCGCACATGTGGGAAATAAATGAGGGTTGCAAGGTCGCAAATGAGCTGAGTGTATGAGATATGCAACCCTGTGACTCTGCGACCTTGTGACCTGGGGGGGTCGCGGGGTCGTTGGGTCGCAAGGTTGCAATTGTTTAGATCTGGGGTTATTTGCGACCTTGTGACTTTGCGACCTGAGGGGTCGTAAGGTCGCAGGGTCGCAACTTGGTTGAATCAACGGGTTCTGCAACTCAGCGACTTGAGATTTTTTTTTTTTAAATGGACTCGGGCTAGACTGTGTTTGCAAAAGTTTAGGGGCTCAAAAATTTACAAAGGAAAAATTTTGGAGGGTGTTGCAGCGGCTTCAACATATGGTCACCACAACTATAAGCGGACCTCTGAACCCTTCGGGATCTGCTCCTCTTGTGACTGCATCGGGACCCACGGTTTTCGCTCCCGCTATCGGGGCTACTTCGGTTCCTTTTAGCAACCCTTTTGGTTGGAACCTTTTATCACTCAGTAATTTCTCAAGGTTAAAGAAATAACTCACCGAGGTAACCACAAACCTACTTTCAAACTCTATGATCTAGCCTTCCTAGGGTTCAAAGAGGGCTCTCTCTGAACCCTACGAAGGCTATATCCTAGAGTTTAAAAGTAGGTTTGTGGTTACCTCGGTGAGTTCTTTCTTTAACCTTGAGAAATTACTAAGTAATAACATATTAGCGACTCCAATGGGGAAACTAACACTTTCTTCAGAAATATTTTACAAGTTCAGGTCTGATCTATGATGGTGGACAGCGATCAGACACACAAAGGTTAAAATCATCCACCTGGCAACTCCAAATCAATTTCACAATCAAGACTCCAGTGGAGGAATGAACCTGAAATAACAATATGGAAAGATCAGGCTTTCAACTTGGACCTTAATCCAAGACATTATGTTCTTTCTCATTAATAAAGCTTTTCAATGTATATTTTATTTTAGAGAAGATCTTAGAAGTTTCTAATTATTTTCCTTTGAATCTAATGATGATCATTTTTCAATTAAGAAGCCTAAAATAATCAAGACTGGTCTTATAAACCCTGTACATAATCTTGTACCATATAAATTTCTAGATAGATATAAGCCCCTGATTTTACCTCCTATACTCCATAATTTCCCAAATAACTATTACAAATTTCTTCCCAGGTTTGATGGAGAAAATAAAAACATCACTGCCCAAAAACATATTCAAGGTTTTGAAAATTATCTGGATTTATTTGAGATTGATGAAGATGATGTTAGGATCAGAATTTTTTCTCTTTCTCTGCAGAGTAAAGTAAAAATTTGGTTCAAGAATCTACCTAATGCAAGCATCTCAAATTTCCAACAGTTTTTCAAACTTTTTCTTGACAGATGGATAATTAAAGTCAATCTTTTTGTGATCATAGAAGAATATAATCAGTTAAAAAGACATCCAAATGAAAAAATACAAAAATTTTATGACAGATTTAATCAAGTTTATTATTCAATGCCAGAAAATATAAGTCCTCTTCATGATTCAGCTCTCTTGCATTATCAAAGTGCCTTTGATCCAGAAATAGAATTTCAGTTAAGAGAAAGAGATCCAGAAACACTTGTACAAATGCAGAACATTGCAGTTGATGTAGAAGTTAATCTGCAAATCAGAAATAAAAAAATTTAAAGCGGAAGAAGAAGAGAAGAACAACATTGCAGAGGTAAAACTCAGCCTTTTGGTAAGAAAACTATAAGAAAGGATACAGAAAATCACCATGAAAGATGAATTTTTTATTCAAGATCATCATAAAGAAATAGAAGAGGTTGATAGCCATGAACAAATTCCTGCTAATTCCAATTATCATAGATCAGAAAATGGATTTACAAATCAATATGTGGAAGAGGAATCTACTGATCTAATGTGTATGTTTGATGTCATTCCTTCTTTTTATGATTTGCCTAAGTATGATCATTATGATGATAGTTATGTTCTCCAAACTCAAGCTAACTTTACAAAGCAATCAGAAACTAGTTTGTGGGATGAGGAAATTCATTCTCAACAATTTGAATACAGTAATCAGCCAAAAAAAATCAGCTATGAGAGTGAGGAAGAAAAAACACAAAATTTGGAAATAAGTGAAGATTATTTACCTCTTTGCTTTTGTTGGCGAGTAGTCAGGTCTCGTGGACAAGACCCAGGTTCAAGAGTTGTGGCCAACAAAGGGGTCCGATGTAGTCTAGGAACACGCCGGCATTTTCACCCTGCTCCGGAGAGCAGTGCGTCTCACCCGAGGCGTGCCGCAACCACATGCAGAAGGGGATGAGATCAATGGTAAGGAACAAATTCGCAACTCATGATGGACAGTGTATCGATTACATATACAGAGTTATATACGCAAGATCACTTAATAAGCATTCAGACATTTGCAAATAAAATTTTAAACCAGCATAAACACATTACAAGCACATAGACATCTTATTGAGACAGCAACCTTCCATTATATTAATCTCTTGGCAGAACACATGATTACATGGCATTCTCACTGATAGCTTACAAATCTGATACAGATGGATTTCGGAACAGCAAGGTAGAATAGAGAAGATAAAGAACCATAGGAAGGACATGCATGATTCTTTCCACAATCGCTCTGTGCGTCTTTTCCTATCTCGAGCCTCGCAACCTCTTTTTCCATTCTCTTTTTTTCAGCCGGGTGACTGTTATTTATTCACCCGCTCATGCGACTATCAGTTCCTCTGTGGCTTTACTTTAGCTTCTCCCGGCTTCTCTCCTGTTATCTGCGTGTTCCACTTTCTGTCTTCTGCTGTGTGTTTCCTTCATCTGCACTTGTCCCTGTTCTATCTCTAGCTATCGCATGCTTCCACGCCGCCTTGATAGCTCCGCGACTCCTGGTAGTTGTGACGCGGTCGCGGTTGCCATGTGTCTTCATAACGCAACTCAAAAAAGGTCAAAATTCAAAATGTCTTAGCCCAGATTTCAAAACTAAACAAAAACAAGGGCCCCAACAGGCCCCGACCACAATTCCTTGACTCGTCCCCTAGTCAATCACAAATAACAGTCTCCACTTCCATTGCCCCGCTGGCTCCCATGCTCTGTTCTGCTGTGCCTTCACCCCGCGCCCTTTCCTGCTGTGCTCCGCCAAGTGGTTGTTCAAACAAGGTCCCCAACTCCGGGACCCTGCGGAGCGCTGTATCTCTAATCCCAGTGAAGTCTGCCACCGCTTGCTGCCATTCCTGCATAAGCAAGTCGGCTTCTTCAGAGATCCGGGTGGCGGCGGCCTCGTCCATAGTCGTCGGGGCAGCCCCGAACAGCATGGCAAGCTAGGCTTTGGCCTTGGAATCTAGCTGTTGTATGGATTCAACACTGGCGGGAATGGGCAGACGAATCTCCCGAATGACCTGTTTGGCCGCTGCCGAGTCGGCCTCAGTCTGTTGCATTTGAATCTCCAGCTCATCCGCCTAGGCATAGAGCTGGTCTAACCATGCTGGGTCCGTGGTCTCCTGAATTTCACGGGAAATTTTTTGCAGCTGGGCAGAGATAGGCTGCGTCTTGACAGTGAGAGCGAGTGAGCACTCCTGCAGACTTCGCAGAAGGGCGTAAGCCTCGCCCGCAGTGGAATGGAGAGTCGCCTGCATACTAACTGCCTGAGTCTGCTTGGCAGTCACCTGTTCTGAGTGGACAATCTGTGGATCGGGAAGGGTAGGCCGTGCGGCTAACGCCGCTTGGAGTTCCTGGTTCTCTCTGCATAGACCAGTGAAAGCAATCCGAAGGTGGTGAGCTTGGACTGCGACAGTGTCCTCCGCTATACTGTCAGGGAGTGGGGCATAATGAGCCCTTGCAGTGGGCCATAAGTCGGAGAACGCCTGAGCAGCAATGGTGACCTGCTCCTGTAGATAGGTCTTCTCCCTAGTCAGCTGATCGCGCTGTTCAGTAAGCGCTGCGATCTGGTTGTGCTGCTCGGTACACCGCTGCTGCAGCTCGGAATGAATCTATTCAGCCTTTAGGGCCGCCCGCTGAATGAGTAGGTACAGCTGCCCTGTACGCCATGGTTCTGCATTAGTCGTGCCGGGAGCGCCCTGCTCCGGCATCCGCTCCTGCGAAGGTTGGCCACTGGCCACTGATCGGTTTGAGGGCTCAGGAGGATGGACCGGCGTCTGCTGCTGCATTGAGGTGGCCATATCGGACTCTGGCCGGTCTTGCTGAGTAGTCTGGTCTGGGGGAGGGTCAGCCGAATCAGCCCCAACAGTGGCCAGCCGGACAGATATAGTCGGGACAGGATCCTGGGGTGTGGCCACGGGGTCAACCGGCGGTACTACGGCTACAGTACTGGAGGTGACTTCCACCCCGTGGTCTCCTCCGAAAAGTTCCCGGATGAGAGGATCTGATACAGTAGCTGATGAGTTGGATGGATTGGAGGAGGTGGCAGGTGGACGGCCAGTGGAGGGAGCGGTGGACGGGGTGAAAGAGGTATGGGGGAGACGAATATTGAGGAACTCTGACGGATCGATCAGGGGTTCCTCCGGAATCAACGTTCCTGGGAGTGGAGTGGATGGTGGATCATCGTCGGTAAGATCCACCACTAGATCTGTGACAGCAATGCGGGCCCTCTTGGAGGGAGGGGGGTCTGATGGATCAGGTTCTGGGCCCGTTTTGCCCATCGGTGTGATGATAGGGGTGGTAGAGGTGAATAGGTTGGTGGGGATGGGAGAAGTGAGAGGGGCGGTATGGGAGGGAGCAAGAGACCGACCGAGCTGAAATTCAGAAAACGAGGGAAATAAAGGGGCACCACTTGAAACAACTTGGGTTACCACGTTAAGACTTCGTACCTGGGCATTGAAGTGCTGTACGACAGGGATCAGTGATTCGGGCAATTCCTGTGTGGTCCCAGCTACATCCTGTGGAGGTCCCGCCGCAACCTGTGAGGACCCCGCTGCGCCGGCATCATCCGCTCAAAGTTATATCGGGGGATCCCATCGTGGATGTGCTTGGTGACCCCCGGCCACGCAGAGACCTCACAGTGGAAGGTATCATCATTCAACTGGAATCTGAGGGGCGCCATGTGGAAGGTGGCTTCCGGCACGCAAGTTGGGTGGAGGTAAGTGTGCCTGTGGCTTACCCCGAACCATACTTGCTCACTATACTCATCCAACAGGTGCCTGGGCACTCGTTGCTGGTTAGCCACCACATCTGTCATTAACCCGTACCACGCCCGAAACGCTGCCGCGTTCACCTGTTTGGTGCTGGGGTCCGAGGACACCTGCCACGGAGTGAACTTCATCGTGAGAGGCTGGCTCGCGGTAGTCTCTGCCGGCATCTGGACAGGAGGGGTGTGCCATTTCCACATGGCGAAAGCTAAAATCAAATAACTGTAAATGAAACTGGTGGTGCGTTTATAGTTCTCTTCGCAGGCCGCGAAGAGTTCTTTCAGCACAAAAGAGCACCAATTCAGCCTGACGCCCTGCATACAGTGCTCCGCAATGGAGATTGTATCCAGGGTGCACTCTCCCTTAGTATAGTGCCGCATCATCTTGCTAGCAATGAGGTAGCAAGCGAACCGAATTTCTGGCTTATTAATCAAATCAATTTTGGCACCTTTGCCCCCCCGGCGGGTGCCATACTTGGTGTACAGGTCTGTGTCACCCGACTTTCGGGCGCGCTTGGAGGATGTCTGGCCAGCAGCGGAGACATCCACGCCATTCTGAGACAGCCCTGTAAGCCGATGAATGTCTTCGGCATGAATTGGGATTTCCTCATTGAGCCACAGGGACCCGTTCTGTATTCGACTGAGGAGGAATCGGGTGCATTGCAGGGTCGGTCCTGTAGTTCCAAAAACCGGAAGAGTCCTTAAATTCATCAAGGACGACTGCTGGAGGCCCCTGTATTCTTGTCGCATTCGGCTGTTGGAGCTACTGCCTGGCGTGTAGTGGTGCTCCATGTAGGTCTGCCAATGGAGGTGGGGGAATTCAGCTGGGTCGGACAGATTGGCGTCCATCATTACTGCGCTATCATACTTGCCAACCAACGACTCTGTTCGGTGGATTCGGCTGTCTAACACTGGTTCAGGAACGGATAAGGGAGCCTTCGGCATCTTGGCGCGACGCTGGTAAACTTGGAGAATTCTTCTGGAGTTTCCTTCTAGGTGCGGTGTGCTTTGAGGCGGCAACTGCTCTGGAGTCGCTGCAATTGCCAAATTGAACTGGTCCGTCATTCTCGTGCTGTTGGCCTCCATGCAAGTTATGTCATCCACTGGCATGAGCGGAGGTGATGAGACTCCATAACGACAATTAATTCTTGCTATCCTTCTTGCCTGCGATAATCGTGCGATCAATCGCATGCTTGTGTGTAATCTGACAGTTGCTGATGGCGTCATGGGGAGATGGGCGGACGCGACGGCTGAGGGAACTGCGGGTGATGGAAAATGATTACGGTACGATTACTGTCTACTTATGGTTATTTATGATGCAAATCTGAGCGATCCTACGGACTGACAAAAGGACTGACGGAAATGACCTGGACTGACACTGGCACGGGGATGGATCCTACAAGGACGACATGCTGGACTGGCGCCGTGACACGCTGGACTGGTCCGCCCCGACCACAGTCTGTTGCAGTGATGTACCCGCAACTGACCGGTTATTTTACAGAATACCTATGAACGGAAAAGACTCCCTATGCTCATCCTAGTTGCGGGAGAGTTATTCGACTAAGCTACTCTACAGGTTCTCTCGGTTGCGAGAGTTATTGATGAGAAGTGAAAGGTACCTACTCCTGGTAAGGTCTCAGGCGTGCGCCATTCACCCACCCAGGGAGAACTGTACCGTCCAGCTGTGCCAACCGAACGGCTCCTGAGTCGCGGATCTCGATGACAAAGTAGGGTCCCAACTAGTGCATCTAGAGCTTGCCTGGAAACTTCTGGAACCAGCTATCATATAAGAGAACTTTGCCGCCAACTTGGAAGGCTTTGGTTTTGATGTGGCGGTCGTGCCACGCTTTCTGCCTGGCCTTCTGAACCTTCTGGTGGAATTCCGCCAGGAATCGGGCCTCGTCCAGCTCCTGTAGCTCCTGGAGGCATTCCCGGAGTGACTCCTCTTCTGAGAACTGGAGAGACGTTGCGATCAAAAGACTGGGTACAATGAACTCGGCGGGAATCACAGCTTCCCGGCCATATACCAACTGGAATGGTGTCTGGTTGTTCAAACGTTTCACCGTGGTCCGGTAGGCCCACAATGCCGCTGGGAGACGCTCGTCCCAATCGTCGCACTGAGCATTGCAAATTTTAGTCAAGCCCTTTTCGAGAATCTTGTTGAATGCTTCTATAGTACCATTAGCATGTGGGTGGTATGGGCTGCTTTTATGATGCTGAATCATAAATGTGTCCAGTAGTAACTCGACCATGGCATTAATGAAATGCGTACCCTGATCGCTGGTCAAGCTCCGTGGGCAGCCAAACCGGCTGATGATGTGTTCAAAAATGAACCGAGCAGCGGTCTCCGCTGAGCAGTCACGTACCGCTGCTGCCTCAGCCCACCGGGTGAGGTAATCCATGGTGGTAATGATGTACCGGGCCTTGGAGTGTCTGGCGACCGGGGCGATGGGACCTACGAAATCAACAGCCCACTTTTCAAACGGTCGCAACACATGCACTGGGTGTAGCGGAAGCTCGTCCCGGTGCGAAGGCCGTCCCGTCTGCTGGCAAACATCGCAGCGCTTCACATAGGCCTTACAGTCAGCATGTACCGTCGGCCACCACAGCCTAGCTTGGAGCACCTTCCTTGCGGTGGGTTTCGCACCCACATGCCCTCCCGCAACACCACTGTGACATTCCCACATCACCGCTTCCCGTTCGTGGTCAAGAACACATCTGCGCAACACCTCATCAAGGCCCAGTTTGTATAGCTGCCCCGCGATCAATTGGTAGTCGGCTGCCCGGACAACCAGGTGGTGTTTCTGAAGTGGGGTATAATCCTGAGGGCATTGTCCCGTGGTCAGATAAGTGGCAATGTCAGCCAGGTAATCTGGTACTGCTTCGACCCGGAAGAGGTCGGCATCCGGCAGCTGATCGTCCAATGAGCCGTCGTTCTCTCCCGTCTCCAACCTTAATAAATGATCGGGACCGACATTCAACCTGCCGGGTTTGACAATCACCTCAAACGTGAATTCCTGGAAAAGTAGCAGCCATCGACAGATCCGTCCTTCCAACACAGGCTTATTCACCAGATACTTCAATGCGGAATGGTCCGTGAAGAATGTGAATTTGCCGCCCAGAAGATAGTGGCGGAACTTCTGGAGGGAGTACACCATCGCCAACGCCTCCCTCTCGGTCGTGGTGTAATTCTTCTCTGCATTCGATAACCAGCGGCTGGCGAAGTATACGGGGTGGTCAACTGTCGTCTCCCCGGGTTGCGCCAATACAGCCCCAAGTGCAATACCGGACGCGTCGATATGCACATGGAACTGCTTATCCCAGTCAGGATGCACAAGTATGGGTGTCGTCGCCAACTTCTCCTTCAATGTGTCAAGTGCCTTCCTGCACTCCGCCGTCCACTGGAACACTTCTGACTTCCGCAACAGTTTCTCCAAAGGGGTCGTAATCTTTGCATAGTTGCGAATAAACTACCTGTAATATCCTATGTGCCCGAGCAGTGCCCGCAACTGCTTCACAGTCTCGGGGGCCTCCATGTGGACGATGACTGCGACCTTGGCGGGATCAACGCAGACCCCTTGCTTGCACACCACGTGGCCCAAGAGTGTGCTGAATGGAACTGCAAAAATACATTTCTTCAAGTTCAAGGAAATCTGCAGCTGACGACACCAGTCAAACATAATACGCAAAAGGGAGGCGTGTTTCTTCAACAGGCTGTAGACAGTCCAGTCGTCCATGTAGACCTCCAGGAACTTGTGAATGTACTCCCGGAAAGCAGCAATGACAATCCCGGAAAACACAGCCGGTGCGTTCTTCAGACCAAACGGCATAACGTGGTATGCGAATGATCCCCACTCAGTGGTGAATGTCATCTTTGCTTTGTCTTCCTCGGCAATGCGTACTTGATGGTAACCCGAAAACCCATCAGTGAAGGAATAAGCTTCTTTTCCCGCAACATGGTCCAGAACTTCATCGCTGAAAGGAGTGGGAAACGGATCGTGGATGCAGGCATTGTTCAGGCTCCGGTAGTCCACACAGACACGGATCTCCGCTTTGTCCTTCTTGTTCTGGATGACAATGAGACTCACCCATTCTGCTTCTTCTACTGGGAAGATAAGACCTACAGCCAGCATCTTGTCGATCTCCATCTTGACCTTCTCTTTGATACATGTGTTCAACCGATAGGATCGGTGCTTCACCGTCCTGGCCCCCCGTTTCAACGCAATGCGCATTTCGCCCAGGTCCCCCTTGATCCCCTTCAGGTCCGCAACCGAGGACAGGAACAAATCTTCGTATTCCCGGAGGAGGCTGAAAATTTCTTTTGTTGTTTCCTCATCCCAGTAATCTCCTACCATTGCGAGCTTGGGTTTCTCGTCTGTTCCGATGTTCAGCTTCTTCGTCTTTAGTGGCTATAAATGGACTCCTTCAGTGGTCAGCTCTTCACTGATGTTCCGCTCGCCTTCCTTTTCGTCAAAGTAGAGAAGCCTGAGGTCCTCCAGACTATCGTCATCTGGATCGTCGTCAATCCGGTGGCAAACCAACTCGCGCCTGACCTCAGGTCATGACACAACTGGGCCCTCGTCAGGCTCGGGATGGCAGAAAAACAAGACCTCCTTGATTGCCTGTAGGGCCTGAGACTCCTGCGCCGTCTCCCCTTCGAACAAGAAGCACCGAACGAACTTGTCCGCAACTGCCTACCAAGAGCGGGTTCCCCGTTTCTGCTCCTCCTCCAGGTACCAGGCCTAGGGAATTGTACCCAGGGAGTGGATAAACCTGTGGACCCACAGCTCCTCAGGGTACCGGGTGCTACGCCACTGTTCCTCGCAGGCCCGCAAGTGGTGTCGCGGGTCGGAAGTTCCATGATACTTAAGCATACTGCAGGGTCCTTCGTCCTCTTTAAAGCGTGCCCGCAGAGCATCCGCCACGCACTCCCATCGCAACAGAGTGTTGCGGTGATTTTTCCACCATCGGGCCGACGTGGATTGCAAGGCCACATCCAAAAGAGGCATCCGGCTTTCAGCTGGGACCAGGTCTTCCACCTTGGTAATAAAAGTATTGACTGCTTGCATGTTCGACAAGGTGGGATATCCGCGGATCTCAGTCCCTACCCATCGGACTTGGGCAATGGAGGCACATCTCCGCGTGGTGGTCTCATACCCCCCTTGCTGCCAGTCTTCCCAAGCGAGTTCGGATCTGAGCTCCGAGCTCTGCACACTCCGCCAACTGACAGAGCCAGTCACGGTCGGGTTAATATAATCGTCCCGCTTTCCTGCGGTCATCTGATAAAGGTGGTCCATCATCTGAGCATCCTCCCAATTGTCCACCGTTTCTGTATATCGCGGGCCCTGATACGGGTCGAGAGGCTGGGTGACCCGTACCTCCCCATCCTCAATGATCATCAGCTCCTTCTTAAGGTCGATGATGGCGTAATTCTCAAAATCCCAATCAATGCCGAGTAAGGCAGGATAGGGATCCTTGTCGCCCATGATATCAATAACCTCAAAATCGGTGTATGTCTTCACCCCCGCAACGTCGACCTCGACACCCTCGAGCTGGCCGATTGGCAAAATGCAATACTGGTTCACCATCCTGAGTTGGATAGGTGAGTAGGCTAGCCGTGGCCTTCCAAGAGCCTCCCATGTCTTCCGTGGTAGAATGTTGACGTCGGACCCCAAGTCCAACATGGTGTCACTGATTTTGAATCCTGTGACCTGCGTGTTAAGCCGAAATTCTTTGCCTGTTCGTTGCTTGTTCCGCTTCACGCGCTGCACGTATTGAGGGCCAGCATCCACCGGATCTCTAAGTTCTGTGCGCCCCGGCAGTGCTCCTTCCAAAGCATGCTTGAGTTGCTGCCGCAACGCAGCGTTGTCAACAATCCTGAGGAATAGCCGGAGCCAATCCTCGACCACAGTACCTGCGACGTTCTGCACACCAGATTCCGGCAGCATGGGCTCCTCCAAACCTCCCTCATTCCGCAACTGGGTGAACGCCTCAACTGCCTCCTGGAAAGACTTCTTCTGGACTTCGGGCCCGATCAGCTTCTTCGGGGATGCTGGCCGAACCACTCGTGCTAGCTCCTTCCCGTGGGCATCCTCTCCAGTCTTCTTTCCGCCCCTCGTCACGATCGCGACGTTCTGCAAGTCTGGGGCTGCGGTCCCTCGCGGCTCTAAGTTTATCAGATTCACTCCCCTCTGCCTCGCCTGTTCTTCCCACTTCTTGATGAGCTCCGGACAGTCCTCTGTAGCGTGGGCGTTTACCCGGCACTAGGAACACCAGGGTCGTCGCGGAAGGGGACATTCTCGAGCCACGTGACCCTCCTGGTCACAGTTGTAACATTTTACCGGACCGCGTCCGCCTGTGCGGCCTCCCCGCATGCCTCCGCCTCTTCCCCTCGGAGCCTCGTTCACCCTGTAGGAGGGACGATCCAGTCGATCCGCAAGTGCGTCGAGCGCCCTGCACTGCTCAGTGTTGTGAGTCGTGGACACACAAAATTTGTAGTATACATTATTCGGGACCGTGGAGTACTTCTGTAATATCGGGCACATCCGAGGAGGATGCCCCAGCGTCCGGAAAATCTCGCAGTACTCCATGGTGGAGGAGCCCGGTTGCGGTGGGAACCCCGCGTAAGTCTGTTATGACGTTGGTGGGCTACGAGTTCATCTCCGTAGCCACTGGCGGTGGACCCCCCTGAATTGTTGTGACGTGGCCCTCGACCAGGCAATGAGTACACCAAAAATTCGGTCGCGCTGGTCTCACTGGCTGAAGCTCCTTGAGCTTTTCAGTCAAGCTGGAAATCTGGTGTTGCAACCCTATCAAAGAAGGATCTTGCGGGGCTGCCCCCCCCCCCCCGGTATTCCTGGGGGTAGCCCGCCATGGCTTCAATCTTCATGGCCTGTTCCAAAGCATCCTGCAGATTATCAATCTTCTGCTGAGTGAGGGGGGTTCGTGTCAAGGGGAGCAGAGCCTTGATGAACCAGTCCCTCTGGTGGTTTGGATCGATCGGGTAGCTAAGTTTCCCGATCGCGTCCTTGAATCGCCGCATCAACTCCCACGCGGTCTCACCTTCCTTCTACTTAATTTCCCACAGCTCTAACAGGCCCTGCTGGTCTGTCTGGGGAAGCTTGAATTCACAGACAAAATCCCGCTTCACGTCCGCAATTACGGGGTTAGGGTGAGCGTTGGACCACTTGATAAACCATCGCAGAGCCCTGTCTCTGAGCGTGGTTTGGAATTCTATTAACTTCCCTACATCTGGCGTCTGGCGAGCCCTCCAGATGGCTTCGCACAAGTACCAGTGTTGCTCTACATCATCATTGCCCCGGCCAGAGAACTCTGGATACCGGGTGAAAGATCCAGCCATGTGTACTTGCGGAGAATTGACCAGGATAAAGCCTCCAGGTCCTGGTTGCGTAACGGTCCCACTAGGAAAAATACCACTACTAGTAACGCTGCTGTTACCGGACGTTACTGACGCTAATGAACTATTGTATGACCGACTCAATGCTTGCAACTGAATAAAAATATTACTTAAAGGTTGATACAGTACCAGGGGAAGGTCGGGATCCTAGCCATGCAGAAGGTGAGAAGTAGGGCTGCCTGGAGGGGTGGGTGCCGTCTGTTCTTGAAACATCCGCTGCATCACGCCGTGCCATTCATCATCGGAACTCTCTTCGGGCCGCATCTTTCCATTATCTTCGCTAGTCACTATCTCTCTTTCTCGCATCGCTGGGCTCCCATGCACCCACTGCACTTCCACCGCTATCCCATCTTCTTCCTGGGTATCCAAACCCATAGTTCCTGTCCTCTGAGGTGCCTCCTTCTGATTTTTCCTCTCGATCTCTCTTCTCTTCAAATCTCGCATTACCCTTCTTCGCCACCTATCGGCGATCTGTGCCCGCCGATGCGCACGTCGCTCCCGCAACTTGCATGCGGCCTCAACATCCATTCCCCACTCCCCACTTTCACATTCTACACAGCATCGGTCCCCTCAACCCTTCCCCCAGTACGGGAGGTTTACGCTTCCATACTTGGTTTGTGGAATTCAATCAACCCTTCGTCCACCATCAGGGCTTTGATCCACAGCGGAATCTCCTTCAACAGCTTCCCTATTAGCCCTGAGTGGAAAACAGCCTCGGCTTTCGAGGAGGATTGATAGCACTCAGCAGCAAACTCCACAGTGTATCCTTCCAACATGGTCCTTACCCAAAAATCCACCGCGCGGGTTAGTTCAGTGTCTACCCGATGCAGTGCCACCAGATCTTCGTGCGCCCACCTGCAGTTTATCTTCCGCAAGCCTTCTTGGGGCACCATCGCTCGTAACCTCCGCAACCAATTGTAAAGGTCCATAGGGAACCTTCCCCAGAAAATTTCGTACGTATCACTGGCTAAGTCAGAGAAAAGAACAAGCTCCTTGATCGCCGCCTCATTTTTCTTGGTCAGCTCTGCTTGCTGAGCAATGAACTGGTCAAGATGATCATCCCACCATCGCTGTATCGCTCCTTCAAAAATCCTCGATACCATGATCTAGATCCCCTCAGAACATGCAGGTCCCGGCAACGGAACCATTTGTAAGCGAGTAGTCAGGTCTCACGGACAAGACCCAGGTTCAAGAGTTGTGGCCAACAAAGGGGTCCGGTGTAGTCTAGGAACACGCCGGCATTTTCACCCTGCTCCGGAGAGCAGTGCGTCTCACCCGAGGCGTGCCGCAACCACATGCAGAAGGGGATGAGATCAATGGCAAGGAACCAATTCGTAACTCATGAAGTACAGTGCATCGATTACTTATACAGAGTTACATGCGCAAGATCACTAAATAAGCATTCAGACAATTGCAAATAAAATTTTAAACCAGCATAAACACATTACAGGCACATAAACATCTTATTGAGACAGCAACCTTCCATTGTATTAACCTCTTGGCCAAACACATGATTACATGGCATTCTCACTGATAGCTTACAAATCTGATACAGATGGGTTTCGGAACAGAAAGGTAGAATAGAGAAGATGAGGAACCCTAGGAAGGACATGCATGATTCTTCCGCAGTCGCTCTGTGCGTCTTTCCCTGTCTCGAGCCTCGCAACCTCTTCAGCATTCTCCCCCTTCTCAGCCGGGTGACTGTTATTTATTCACCCGCTCTCGCGACTATCAGTTCCTCTGTGTCTTTACTTCAGCTTCTCCCGGCTTCTCTCATGTTATCTGCGTGTTCCACTTTCTGCCTTCTGCTGTGTGTTTCCTTCATCTGTACTTGTCCCTGTTCTATCTCCAGCTATCGCATGCTTTCGCACCACCTTGATAGCTCCGCGACTCTTGGTAGTTGCAGCGCGGTTGCGGTTGCCATGTGTCTTCATGCCACAACTCAAAAAGGTCAAAATTCAAAATGTCTTAGCCAAGATTTCAAAAACTAATCAAAACAAGGGCCCCAATAGTTTTGCTTCATTTCAGTTCATTAGATACAACTTTCATGCCATCAATAATCAACAGTCTTTAGGAATTTTGATTGACAACAAAGAAGATAATGAAACTGTTGATCAATATTTTTCAGTTTCACAATTACAGTTATCAGTTCCCATTGAAATAAATGATCAAATGACACAAGAAAGTTCCATACCACTATGTTTTCAATCATTTCATATTTTAAAGGAAATGTGGTATAACATATTTAAAGAAAAGGATGAGCAGCCTGTTGAAGCTTATGAAGTCCCATGGAATCCTATATGCCATAGGTTGCAGCAATTTTCCCAAGTTTTTCATGATCCAATAGCAGATATGTTGGATATTGAATGCATTCAATGCCTACCTCCATTAACTAACTATGAGTTTCATAATCAAGATGATAAAGGTTTCAGCAGTCAAAAATTACAATCAGTAGGAATATCATCACAAAGTTTATCTGAAAGTTTGCAGGGAGATAAAGATGAAAATGACATTTCAGTTTCATGGCATGGAAGCTATCCAGAACATATGTACATTTGTTTATATCAGTTAAACATTAGTGGATATATCTTGGAAGATCCTTTTGAAAAGTTTCTAGAGTCAACAAAGGAAATCAAGTATTTCCTTATCCTCTCATTTGTTGAAAAGTTTCTTATAGGTTGCAGAATTATAGTTTTGATAATCAAGAAGAAAATGCAACAAATTCTATCAAAGTACATAATGCTTGAATGGTTGTATTGGTTGTTTCATTTTACCTAACCAGCAGTTGGACAGCTGATTAGAGTAAGTAGGTAGGATTTCAACTTATTTCAGTTTTCAGTTTTCAGCTAGTTTTGAAATAATTCATTAAGATTTGAAGCAAAGGAAAAGGCCCCAAGGTCTTGATAATTTAATAGTTTGGTTTGAAGGTTGCAGCACCTTTTTAGTCTCAGAACATATTTCAGTTTTCAGAAAAGGGTGTAAATTCAGTTCAATAGTTTTCAGTCACAACATATGCATGTTTGGGATTGGCCCAATGGATCATGCTACTAGTCGATGGTGTTCTTGACATCTCACAAGGACATGCCATCCCCATGTGAAGCCGTTGTTAGGGTCCTATAAATATAGGATTCGTAATTTTGAATTGGCTCTGTTAAAATCTTGAAATATTATACATACCTTTGCTTTCTGCAAATGTATTCCCAAATTAAAAAATGATAAGAGGGTATGTCCTAAAAGAACAATCCAAGGAAAAAAAAAAAACAAAGATAAAAAAAATAATATTAAATATGAACCCCATCAAAAATAGATCATGAAAGTGTTGCAATTTTAAATGCCACTACTTTAGTTTACTTTTGAAAAATAAGATTGTATGCAGCTTGTCCTAAATGCCACAATCCATGAGGGTCAAACATCTTAAACTTGACCTCTCATGCTTTAAATTTCGTGTTGTTAAATAGAGAATAAAGATCTGTCAAACAGTTTAAACTTGACAAATTAGTAGATAGTTAGAGAATAAATGAGGAGCTCAACAGTTTAATATGAGCCCTCGAATGAAATAAGGTTAGGCTTAGATAGTTTTTATGTTTTGAAAGAAAATTGATTTAGGGTTGCAAGCCTAAATGCACCCATGAAAATGAAGTAAAAATGTTAGAATAATGATGGGTAGGTAGAAAGAAGTTGTGCAAGACATGTAATAAAGCATCATCGGGTAAAAATTACTAATTTTCCCTCCCCCACAATGATTCAGTATTCTAAACATTTAGTTAAAGAGGCTCAGAGCATTTCTCTGACTTCTATTGGGACCGGACCCAAGGCTCGATAACTGATTGGTTAAAAATATTGAATTTCTTACATAAAGCCCATTTTCATCAGCATTTTCACCCTTTTCAAAATCATGATCCATTTTCCTAAGTAAAAACCCATTTTTACTGAGTAAAAGTAAAAACCCTAAATAATTAATTTCATTTCCATTCAGAAAAACACTCAACAAACCCACAACAATACATTTATCCTAAGTTTAAGCGTGAAAAACAAAAATGGGACAAACTATATTTATTTGTCTATCTTTACACTTTACTTAGTTTTAAATCATGTATTTTTCATTCATTTCCTACATTACACCTTTATTTCATATTAATTTCTAACTTATATTATTAATTCCCTAAACTATACCTTTACCATATATTATTAAACCCTTTATATTTAAAAATAACCCCAAAACCCTTCTATTTTAAGTTTAAACCTATGTTTATATTATCCCACGTGGTGAAATAAATCCCCGCCCTTTCCCATAAGGTTTAAATATATCAATAAAATATATCCCCACCCCTATGGTTCTTAAACACTTGTCAAAAGTTTATATACCATATAAATATTAATACCCCCGCCAACACTATTGGTTAAAACATTCGATTAAATGTTTTAATTTAATATAACATTATCCTTCCGCTTGATCATTTAACACAAGGTTTTAAACGTTATAAATCTATATTTATAATGTTAAAAACCTATCCCGCCGCATTGATAAACCTGGACCCCACTCCGAAATCCCGATACATCTTCCAAAACAAATCTCGACCGTTCGCATGAGTCCTTCCCAATCCAACAATAAATAACCCATATCACAAATAAAGTTGCGTGATATCAACATATTCCATTTCTACGCAAAATAGGTTGTTTTAGACTTTCCACTCTCCTCTACGTGGCTTATTTTTATTGGATCGCATCTGATTCATTTGAAACCACTTACCACCTTAGACCCGTGCGATAACCACTCGCGATTTCTATCCTATGAAGCCCAAAAATTGCCTATTTTCCCGACATGACTGTCATTTAATGTTGATTCTGTTTAAACCATAAACCCCATATGCACTAGTAAAGCCCTTCTTTTGCATTTTCAGTGTGTTTATCCATCCCCGCTGAAGAAACAAAGCTTCTGGTACACTTTTTTATGCCCAAAGGACCTAAAAAAAAGCCATTGCAACTGTTTTTAAAACCGCTTAAAGCTTCCAATTTACTTCCAAAGACTTCAACAGCCCTTAGAAAACCTCCGCTGTCCCAGAGAAATCCTCCCTGCAGCCATGGTTTCATTAACAATTGTTTTGTTTTGCAGGTTATTGGCAAAAGAATAATTTGGATAAACAGCTTAATACTAGTTAAAGACCTGTTTACTAAAAAAATTCACAAGGAAATGATTTCGAATTGTTTTCCTAAAAACAAGAAGATTTCATACAGTAGTAGAGCAGAATGAAGAAATTTACACAAGTGGTCAGAACAGAGGATGAAAACATTTCCATTAGTAATTCTCCAGGACATATTTTACTCACTCTTACTGTAAAAGGTAAAAGTGAAAAGGTAACAGAGTAGTCAAGGTAAAACAGTAAAAGTAAATACAGAGTTAGTAATAGCTAAACAGAGATGAAAATACTTTCACCAAAAACAATTAATTCTATCCAAAGTGAAAGTAAAAACAGTTAAAATAACAGTAAGGCTAAAAGATGAAAACAGAGCAAGAAGGGACATTTTTGCAGAAATTTCCTGTTTAATTCATTGTTTTTAAGAAACTATTGTTACCAATCCAAGATCAATTTTGCAAAACTGAATGAGGTTTATGTTCCTAAGATATCCAACTACAAAAACCTCTCTCACATTTCTAATAGCCATTATGGGTTTGGAAATATTAAACAATATTTGAAAGCACTCTTTACAGAAAATTCATGTTAAGTCATCATTTTACAGAGAATTTTGTGACCAATCCGAAATACATCATACAAAATGGAAGGAGGTTTTTGTTCCTAAGAGAAACATATACAAAAACCTATCTCAATTTTTTCACATATATTACATAATGAGAAATACATGCACATATTTACAGCCTATTTGTGAGACTATGTGAAGCTCTATTTTACACATCTTTTTGCAGAGCCTATTGTGACCAGTTGGAGCAGCATTTTAGGGAATTGAGGGAGGTTTATCTCAAAACCATATTAATCGAAAATAACCTATTTCACGTTTTACATATCTATCTCGGATGGAGATATGCAAAGGTATCATTGGACCCAAATTTTGCATAATTTCTGGAGCAGAATGCACAAAGAAAGGAAACAGTTAGTGACTTGGATGCCTCGTCATCAACTAAGAATTTATATCAAATTCTAATTCTCTTCTTTGTAACCATAAATAAATCAGTATAGTGCCAAATAGATGCATTATTATTGAGTGTCCTTTATTAAATTTCTATTTATGTAAAACAGTTTGAGATATTTGTAAACCAATCTTGATATTTTTTCAAGATATTCTAGTTTATAATTTGTATAAATACTTCATCCTTTGAAGTATTATTGTGGAATAAATTGCTTAAGATTTCTATAGTCAATTTTGTGGACTTGAATTATTTTTTTATTTCAAATTTTGAGTAGCAGACTGGATCGAACCAACTAGCATCATATTTCAGGATTCATGTGATGAGTTATTGAAGTGAAGTATTTTCTACTTGTCATTGTTATATTTCTTTGTTACATGCATTCATATATGTGTTCTAAATTTGAATGAATAAACACGAGTATTACTTCAGGATTTGTTAAAAACACCCTATCTTTACTATTTATCATTTCTATGTTTTCTGCTGATTTCCAGAGTAGGGAACCCTTAATTTCTCCCTCTTTCGTTTGACCTCTGTCTACTACTTCCATTTTCCGGATCAAATAACCCTTCATTTCTCTTTATCCCAATCATACCACCTCACAAAACTACTTTCCAAGATATTCAAGGGTTATCTATCTTTCCCTAAAAACATTTGACTTTTGGCCTTGATCCCAGTTTTGTTTTCTTGACTTTGACTCCTTAGCCCAATGGACAAATAGATTTCCCATTATCCATCTCTTCAAGTGATTTTTCCCACCAAATCAATCAAAACCAAAACCAATTGCACAATAATAACTAACCTAATATTTTATAAATCAAACAAAGTTAAAATTTATAAAGAGAGCCCTCTCTGAACCCTAGGAAGGCTAGATCCTAGAGTTTGAAAGTAGGTTTTTCGTTACCTCGGTGAATTCTTTCTTTAACCTTGAGAAATTACTGAGTGATAAAAAAACCCATTTTTGAGTTCAAATCCCTTGGCTCTTATTAGAGGGGTCAATGTCACCAATACATATATGTCAGGGGGCACTTCGGTACCCCTACATTCACTAGGACAAACAGGATAGCCAATTGTTAACGATGTTCCTTTGAGTGGTCAAACTACGGGTGTAGGATCTATGTCAATGGTCAACTATTTGAATATTAGTATGCCACTGGCTAACTCCATCGCGTCCATATGGGCGAACCAACCCCAAAGTCCATTTGGGCAAGGGGGAAACCAACAGTTTACCCCCCAGTACAACATACCCTATAGATAGTAACCATACACCCCTACACCCCCACTCACTGGAAACTTTTATCAACAAAGTCCTACTTATCCCATTGGTAACACATTGATGGGCAGACCCTACGATCTGAATGGTCAGCCAACACTTCCTTGGCCAAATCTGGGGGAAAACATGCAATTTCCATTCTTGGTAGCTTTATACATTCTCGACCTCTACAAATTGACCAATGATCCCATCAACCACAACCCACTCTGGCCTCTAGTACCGCACAAGATTTAGTCGAACATCCCTAAATTCGAAGGGAAACAAAGGGAGGATCCAGCTACACACATCACCATCTTCATCTATGGTCTATTTCTAACTCCATGGTGGATGATAGTATCCGGCTCAAAATTTTCCCCCGCACTCTCACAGGAAACGTTTCCAAATGGTAGATTAAGTTACCACATGGGGTCATCAATAATTTTGGCGCCTTAGCTACAGAATTTATTAAGAAATTCCAATTACCTATTCGATACAAAACCGGAACGGAACTCTTAACCTCGTTGCGCCAAGACACTGCCACCCACATCTTCGATCACATTCATGAATGGAGACATAGGGGGAGGTTGGTCAAAGTGCCAATCCCGAATCATATCTTATCAAACTAGTTTTGCAAGTCACTCTTACCACCCCTTGCTAAGGACGTTTGCTTGTCTGGTGCAGTCACGGAAGACCAATCCATCCGTCGTGCACAGCATGTAGATTTCATTTATTCGCAATCTGGCACGATGTATGACTTACTCCCCCATGCCCCTAGCAACCTAAATCCTCCTGCTGCTCAATTACCTGGAGCACACGCCAACGGCCTCATTAATGCAACCTCCGACGTAGCCATAAAACAACTTAGTGGGAAAACTTCCTAGCCATCTTCGGCTGCCACCACCCCTAACCAATCGACTACTCTTCCCACCGCTGAGGTAAAATTTGTATAGTCTACACAAAAACCTAGCAGCAAGAACAAGAATAATAAGAAAAATGCCTCTCCTTCTGAAGAGTAATCCAGTATTCAGAATAATTCCAATCAGAAAAATGTTGCTAAGACGACAAAGGAAAGGAGAAACCAATGAGATTCCCTTGAAGAATTTGTGCGGAGGACCACTTGAGATACAAATGTCCTCAGCTGCAGGAATAAACAGATTTTGTTACAAACAAGGACTCTGGAAGGACACCTGTCGTCCATCACAATCCCTTCCCTAATCTATAGCAACAGCAACAACACATGGTTGCAAACTCGCCACAACCCCCCAAAATGGGAAATGATGGTACTCATCCTTTCGGTGAAGGATCATCTTCCATTTATGGCATGGAGACGGTTTAAATCCAAACCCGAGCTAAACTCTATGGAAATCCAGTCATTGAGGCTCAAGAACTGGTTCAAGTTCGAATCCAGTGCCACCCAACGATTTTCATACTGAGAGGCCTACTACTGACCTCACAATTCGTCCCCCTAAAGGGACACTTTGACGCACGACTCATAACACCTCTACACATGCTGCCCAAAACTACAACATTATAGAAGATTTGGCGCAAGTGTCGTCAACCATGTCTGCACTCAAAGTATTGCAAACCTGCCTAGTGCAAAGGAAAGCTCTGCTTTCAGCCATTGGTGGAATTGACTCCTAGGATTCTACGCTAGCCATCTTCGACATGGAAAAATCCAAACCTCACCTTTCACACCAGCTTTCTTTCTAGGTTCAAGTTGTGTCGAAATGGAGACCAATTCATCGCACTATCATAGACGAAGGTTCTTTGATCTGCGTTATGTCAACTGCGTGCTGGCTCGCTTTGGGTTCTCCCACTTTTTCTCCACCGTCGAATTCCCTCAAAACTTTCCACGGCCACACGTTCCTCCCAAAAGGCTACCTTGCTAGCTTTCCCATTTCACTTAATATTTTACGATAATGGTGGACATAGAAGTCATAGATCGTCATCTCGAATATAATATTTTTTTGGGTCACAGTTGATCTTACTCAATGACTGCCATTGTCTCTTCGGTTTTCTAACTCATCCTTTTTCCATTGGATGGGAAGATAGTTACAGTGGATCAGTTATCCTTTTGCACCCCTGATTACTCCACATTACCTAGTAGCACTATACCCCTAGTAGGAGGCATTCCTGACTCATACGTCAGTGTCGGTACCGGTCTTCTGAAGGCATCTTCCCTGATGGGTTGTTTTCCTCTCCCACCGCCTGAGGTTCCACACACGATTGTAATGATATCCACCATTTCGGATGTCTCTATCGATCCATGGATCCTATCGACGCCTTCATAAATTGATTCCTACATAGATCAGATGTCGTTATCACGGGTTGAGTTGGCCTATCAAGCCATCCAATTAGCATTTGAACCCTCCACTGCTTTGGTTTCGACCAATGGTACCACCCTCTCGCCCATCGCAGTTCCTTCTAAGTATATCCTTGATGAAGTCCTTCCTACGGACAAAGTTATTCGAGAGATCATGTCTCTATAGGAACGACCTTGGGGAGAGTTTCATCATCATGCTTCGATGTTCAATTCGGACGCAACCAATAATCAAATCGCATCCTTTGACCCACTTTATATCGTTCCCTCCACTTATAGGATTGTTCAAACTATCGACATAGAAGGGAACATGGGAAATACTTCCAAGACTATGCTCATCGATATCTCGGTCAAAAAGGGTATCATGGAAAATATATAGATTGAAGCCAATTTCAATCCCAAGGAAATTGCATGCTTCACATCCCTTTTTAAGGAGTTCCGCAATGTTTTTGCTTGGTCTTACGAAAAAATTCCCGTCATAGATCTGTCTATAGTCGAGCAAGAAATAATGATTTCTGACAATGCCAAGCCTGTCTGGTAAATGCTCTGACCTATCTACCCTCGTAAAGCAGCAGCTATCAAGACTAAAGTCGAAAAACTCTTACACTTTGGTTTCATCTATCCCGTTCCTCTGACAGAATGGGTATCCAATTCGGTTCCTGTAGATAAAAAACAAGGCAACATCCGGGTTTGTGTTGATTATCATGATCTGAACGCCGCTTGTCCAAAATATAATTATCCTACTCTGTTCATAGATCATATTCTCGATTATTACACTGGATGTGAATATTTCTACTTTATGGATGGCCTTTCGGGATATAACGAGGTAGCAATTAGAAAGCATGACCAGCATAAAACCAACTTCATTTACCCTTGGGGCACATTTTCGTATCGTAAACTCCCATTCGATCTGAAGAATGTGAGAGAAATTTTTCAAAGGGCTATGGACTACGCATTTCACGATATCAAAAAAATTGTAAAAGCTTACTTGGATTACCTTCCTGCTCACTCCAAGAAGTGAGCCCGTCACCTTGCGCATCTAAAGAAATCTTCACTCGATGTAGGTTCTAGAACGTATGTCTGAATCCGCATCAGTTTGTATTTTTTTCGAGTCTGGACGTCTTCTTGGTTTCATTGATTCCAAGCACGGGATTAGGGTTGATCTCGATAAGGTTAAGGCGATCATTGAATTACCTACACCACAATCCATTCGACAACTCCAACATTTGCAAGGGAAGGCAAACTTCTTGTTAGGGTCCTATAATAATAGCGATCATAATTTTGAATTGAATATGTTTAGTCTTGTAATATTGTACATACTGTTATCACCCTATTAATTTTCAGGTTGTGGGATGAGGATTTATAGTTGAAGAAAACCAAGGGTAACCAAGAACCTACTTTTGAAATTCAGGATCTAGCCTTCCTAAATTCTGGAGAGGGATCTCTCCTCAAGATTTAGCTTGATTTTTTTATAAGATTTTAGGCTAGTTATAATTAGAAAATTGGTTTGGTTTGAATGTTTGGTGGGAATAAAAGGTACTTCAAGGTAAACCACAGAGGGATCTACCAGACCATTGGGCTATGGAGTCAATTTCTTGGCAAGCAGAGCTGGGAAATAAGGTCAAAAGACAAAATGTACTAAGGGCGGGGTAGATGACCTTCAAAGGGTTTGGAAATAGGCTTTTTGATGAAATGGTAAGATTTGAACAAAAGGGCAATGAAGGATCCTTAAGTTACAAGAAAGAAGATGAAAGAAAGGGGTCAAAAGGGACTAAGAGCAGTTAAGGATTCTTAAGTCTGGATATCAGCAAAAAACATATCAATGAATAACTAGTAAAAAACAGGGAGCTTTTGACAATAATCCTATATAAACTTTCCTAGTCAATCATTCAAGACAGAAAACATGTAAATGTATGTATGGAACTTAGAAATATAAACGGTGAAAACAGGAAAATACTTGAATTATCTGATCAGCACAAGAATCCTAAGTTATGATGTATGTTTGACTTAGTTCCAGTCTGCTGCTTTACAAATCAACTCACAGAAACTCCCAATGTATTCAGCAAAAACGTCTATAGTAGTCTTGAAAAATTTTATTCCACAAAAATACTTCAAAGAGTGAAGTATTATACAAATTCTAAACTAGAATATCTTGAAAAAATCAAGATTGGTTTACAAAATATCTCCAATTGTTTTACATAAATAGAACTTAAGTAAAGGACACTCAAAACTAATGCATCTATTTGGCACCATATTTTATGGATAGGTGATGACAAAGAGGATAATTTGAATTTTATCCAACTCTTAGTTGATGATGAGGCATCCAAGTCACTAACTGTTTCCTTTCTTTGTGCATTCTGCTCCAGAAATTCGAGAAACTTAGGGTCCAATGATACCTTTTTATTTTTCAATAAGAAATAAATATGTGAAAATTGAAAGAGGTTATTGTAGATGAATTTTTGGGTGAGATAAATGTCTTTCCATTTCCTAAAATTCCTCTCCAGGTGTGCACAATAGGCTCTGCAAAAACAAGTGTAAAATAGAGTTTTACAGAGTCTGAAAAATAGGCTGTAAAGATGCGCATGTATCTCTGGTTTTGTAACACCTGGGAAAAAAGTGAGATAGGTTTCTGTAGATGGGTCCCTTAGGAACATAAATCTCCTTAAGTTTTGTAAGATGTATTTCCTATTGGCTACAATCTCCTCTGCAACATGATGACTTAACAGGAATTTTCTACAAACAGTGCTCTCCAATATTATTTAATATTTCCCAATCCATAATGGCTGTTAGAAAAGTGAGAGAGGTTTTCGTAGATGGACCTCTTAAGAACATAAACCTCCTTCAGATTTTTAAAATTCATCTTGGATTGGTCACAATATTTTCTGCAAAACAATGACTTAAACAGAAAATTTGTGCAAAAATTGTCGCTTCTTGCTCTCTTTTTCATCTTTTCACCTTTTTGTTCTTTTAACTGTTTTACTTTCACTTTGGATAAACTTCATTGTTGGTGAAAGTATTTTCATCTCTTTTTAACATTTACTGTCTCTGTATTTACTTTTACTGTTTACCTGCTCTGTAATTTTGTTTTAACTTTCACTCTAACTTTTACCTGATACACTTTAACCACTGATACTCTTTGACTGTTATGTTTTTACTGTCATTGTGAATTCTGATTTCACTTTTACCATTCACTGTGAAAAATTTATCATTATGATCTCTCTCTGACTTGATTTTTTTCTTTCTTTATATACAAACTGTTTGTTGAATGAAGATATTGAGATAAAATCTGAGAATTTGGAGCAAACAATTTTGTCAACTAGTATTGAAATTGTTGGCCCAAATCCATATTCTGATAATAACCTGCAAAAATCAAACAATTTTTTAATGAAACAAGGGTCTGCAAGGAGGTGTTTGAAGGCTTTTGAAAGACCTGTGGAATGAGATCTGTCTGTGGAGGTTTAACTCTGTTTTTTAGGCATTTTGGGTAGCTACTGCAAGATTAGACTGTTTATAGGAGTTATTTACTTTAACAGAGATGAAACTGAGCAATTTAGGCTAAGGATGGCTTCTTTTGGGATTTTTTTCTCAATTAGGTTTATCTGAAGATGTAAAACTGGCATAAAACAAAAACTGGGGTTTTCTGAATGGGTTTGATTGAAAACAGGGATTATCAAGGTAATTCAGAGGTTTTAGTTGTTTAGATCCTTGAATTTAATCTTTAAACTGTGAAAATTGAGGAAATTGGCTTTAAAAAAGGTTCACAGTTGAAAATAGGGCTTTCTGGGAAAAATTGGCCAGGGTTTGGCCTGTTTTTTGGTGTTTTCAGGCAATTTCTCTCAATGAGATCTTTTAATTGAAAGCTTGTTTTAATTATTGATGGTTCAAAATTGAGTTTGCAGGCTTGGAATATTGAGAAATACCTCTTGCAGGTATTGTGGCAGTCGAGAAGGGTTTTTTTTTTTGTCGTATCAGCTTCAAACTGGATGTTGTGACCGAGTGGAAAACTTCAAAGTCTTTTAAATGCAGTCACTGTGGTAAAATTTCTCTTTAGGGAGAAAAATTGACTATCAAAGGTTTAAATTTCATTAACAAGGTCTGGGCGCATTTTTCATAACAGGCGAGGGGGTAAACAATACATAAAACGATGAGAAATTAAGGTAAAACCTTAAATATTTGTCATAATATGTATCATTTATTGCAGGTCATAGTCAATGGCGGGAGTGGATTTGCTTTGAATGCGAAAACCATCGGTGGTTATCGCGTTACTTTTAGATGGTAAGTTGTTTTGGCAAATATGAATGCAATTGAATAGAATTTGGACACGTAGCAATGGGCAGTTTAATGAAACTACTTTTATCGCGTGAATTTCATCAAACTTCAATCGATCAGTTTCAGCGTGCGATATGAGACCAGCACTGTTAGATTTGATTTCACGATGCAAACGGTCAGGATTAGTTTTTGGAGTTGCGGCGGTCAGGCGGGTGGGACCGATCTTTAAGATGGGTCGTTGATTTGATAAAGATGATCAACGGTCACGGATTAACGCGACGGAGAATCGTGGGGCATGAGGCTAGTTCATATCTTCTAACATTTTTTCTTCTATTTTGATCAGGTGCATTTGAGCTACCAACCTTACAACATTATATTCTTTTGAAAGCAGTAAAACTATCTAATTCTAAACTTATTTCATCCAAGGACCCAGATTAAACTGTTGGGTTCCTTTTTACTCTATACCTATCTACTGAATTGTCAGGATTAAACTGTCTGACAACCCTTTATTCTCTATCTAAAACAAGTAAATTGAAACATGGCAAGTCAAGATTAAGCAGTTCAACTCATCATGGATTATGGCATTTATTGACACTCTGCCATAATCATCTGGAAAAAGTAAAAAGTAGTGGAATTTGGACTTGCACACTTTCATGTTTTATTTATTTTTCTTTTGGGGTGTATTATTTTTTCTAAGTCCTTTGATTTTTCTTTAGGACTTTTAACCCTCTTTTCGATATATATTTTTATTTTTTTCTTTTATTTTTACAAAATATGGGAATACAACTTGCAGAAGGCAAAGTATGTACATATTTACAAGACTATCATAAGTCAATTCAAAATTATGAATCCTATATTTATAGGTCCCTAACACATACTTTTCTTTCTGCAAATATTTTCTCATATTAAAAAATGAAAAGAGGGTAAGTCCTAAAAGAAAAATCAAATGACTAAAAGAAAAAGATCAAAAAAGAATATAAAGTAAAAACCCCACCAAAAAGAGATAAAAATAAATCCTAAAAGTGATGCACATTTAAATGCCACTACTTTAGTTTATTTTTTGCAAATAAAATTGTGTGCAGCTTGTCAAAAATTCCACAATTCATGAAGATCAAATAGTTTAATCTTGATTCATTCATGTTTTAAATTTCATGTCATAATAGTTAGTAAATAAAGATCTGGCCAAACCATTTAACCTTGGCAGATCAGTAGTTAGGTAGAGAATAAAAATGAGCTCATCCGTTTAATCTGAGGTATTGGAAGTTATAAGGTTAGAATTAGATTAGTTTGCTTATCAAAAGAAAATAAAAGGGTCAGCAAGCTCAAAAGCACCCAATAAATGAAGTAAAAAATGTTAGGGTAAATAAAGGGTAGGCAGAAGTACTTTCACAAGGCATGGAAAGCATAAATTGGTACATTTCATAACACTAATATCCCCATAAATCCCCTTCCCCTTGTTAAAAACCCTAATGCCACTCTTTGAGGCAGTTTCTCTTGTAAAAATACCCCTTTCCCCTTATTTCACCCCTTTTTTCCCTTCCTAAAAACCCTTTTCCCTAGTTAAAATCCATTTTTTCCTTTGAAAAAAGTAACGCCCCCTTTACTAACCTCCTTTTCAATTAAAACATGTAAAGACCCACTTTGCATAGTTTTAAAAAGGTTAAAATAATGTCGGGCCCCATTGCAAATCCCTTCTCGATATCCTTTGACTCTTATTCCTAATGCATTATTAACATCCCGCATTTATATTCATTAACCTGCATTATTATATTAAATCCTTGTTTCAATATATTTACCCCATATTATATTGACCCACTTCATATATTACTCCCCAATCTTATATATTATTAAGCTTTAGCATATATATATATATATATATATATATATATATATATCCCCCCTCTTTAACATATTTCCCTGGGTCCCACTTTTTTATTTTTAACCTTGTTGATCATATACCCTTACCCCACTTTATATTACCTTTTCACATATAATAATCTCGACCCCACCTATCAAAATCCCCCCAACTCATCCCTCGACACCTGTCAACCGTCCAATTGGCACTACCAAGATCCGACCATTCCCAAATCATTTTGCAACCTCAATTGTCTGACGTTTAAAACCAATTGGAGGTGCGAAATGGGTGGTTTCGCACCCCCGCCTCCCTGCCACGCATCATTCCCATAGAGTATCGCATTCTCCATCCTGAAACCGTCTAACCACTTTTTACGATGCGAAAACCACCAACCTATATCCGTGCATTTAAATGAAACCGGTCACTGTTTGAAACTTAAACCTCCGCGCCAATATGATTAATTGCATCTGGTTAAAATAAATAAAGCCCTCCCTTAAATAGTTTTTCACCATTTCTCTTGAATTTTGCGCAAAAACACCAGTGCCGACCTATTTTCAAGCTAAAGCAACCTTCGCTGACTTATGTTGAAGCCAATCTAGACCAGAATTCAAGCCTTTTGCTACCAGAAGCTTGTGCCGACTCAGTCTGAAGTTTTATAAGACCAATAAAGCCTCTGTTGCAACTAGAACCCTTTTTTCAGACCGAAATCACCTTTTCACGAGTATTCCTAAGCTTCTGAAACCATTTATCAAGCAAGAAAGTAATAAATTGATAAATTGAATAAGTTTAAATGGCCTCCCAGAGCATAATCTATGTTAACCCCCTGCAACCACCTGTAATAGATGTTGAACACACTCACCTTGCAGACAAAGATTTCAAAATCAGTGATACAGTCACTGATTTCAACCTCTTGGACATCCACTACTGGAGCCATGATAAATCCATAGACCAGGCTGATGATATCTACCTTTGGGAATCAAATTTTCCTAAATATATTTTCCCACGGACCTTCCAGTTTCCAGAAATCATCATACTTTGTCAAATAAATCAAATGTTACAGATCCAACCTAAGCCTGATGAAGCCCCATTGTCAATTGAAATTGTCACTAAATTATATCTAAAACTGGACTTTCCTAAGAGGTTTCAAATCTTCCAAACCTTTCTTCCTCCATCAGTTGAAACCCCAAAGAGTAACCCTCCTTATTTAGCTTCAATTTTTTCAGAAAGATCTAGAAATATTGTCACAATGTTGTCTTGCATTCTAGGGTACTTCATAGATGAATATGTAGATACTTCTGTCTTAGGTTTTTTGTCCATATTTTGCCCAAGACAGCCTCCAGCTTTTACATTTAACTTTGCTCAATACTTATGAGATGCCATCCATGAGAAATTAGTTAAATTACCAGAGGAGTGTTTAAATATTCTTCAGTTTTGTTTCATTTTTTCCTATACTTCCAATCAGAAAGGTTTGCAGTTAGCCTCCAAAAACTGGACACAGATGGTACCCCCAAATCTATAGTCTTATGGACTTCCTTAATTAGAAAGGATTCCACATAATTCACCTACAAGGACTTCATTGATTCATTTTTTCATCTAGCTGTAAACATGCTAATCAGTAGTAGTCAGCATTGGATCAGTGAAGAAATAAAGAAAATATTGCAATTGTCTAAACAAAGTATAATAGGATACTGGTATTTATACAAGAACCACACTGAAATTAGGGTATATGGATGTCAACTAAATCCATATAAGCTGCCCAAATACCTCCCAGTGATTTTATTTGCAGTAGAATACATCAGGCAGATTCTAAACTCAAATAAGGTTAATTTCCTATCAGCAAAAAAGAAAACTCAGTTTAAAATTAAAAACCATCTTGGTCCTTTCATTTGCAATAATAGGAATGTTGAGTCAACAAGCATAAAAGTGTTTACAGGATTTCAAGTTCAGCAATAGTTTCAAATGGCAGTATGATCCTTTGGGAGTCATCAGTAAACTACGATTCAAATTCAAATTGACTCCTTTTTTCCATGAGTCAAAACCAGAGATTGAAAAGTATTCCAACCAATCAGAGTGGTTGGAAAATACTTTTGAAGAGGTAGAGAAGCAAGGTGATACTAGTTCCATTTTGCATACTCCAACCCCACAAGATAAGAACTCAAAGAGGCCAATAGAAGAAGGTTCATATTCTGCTGAAACCACTACTGACACCAAATTCAAGTTAATGTATAATAAAAAGGCCAAACTGAATCCAGTAGTTGAACAAGAATAAATAATTGACACAGTTGAGATTATTGATACAGATATAATTGTCATGGATAATGCACCTCCCACAGTTTCAGAGGAAACACAGTTGCCATCAATGTCTAGTGCTCATATTATTCAGAAGAATCATAGTGTTGAAGTTTCTTCATCAAGCAAACCAGTGGACAAAGAACAGGATATAATGGAAAATTATAAAGAAATTAAATTGAGGAATGAGGCATTGAAAGCTGTAACCTATGCCCAATATTGGAAACAAACTCCTAGTAAACAAAACAGGTTACTTTCAACCTTTGATTATAAAATAAAGAAGATGCAAATGACATTTTTGCAGCCAACAGTTCAGGCTCCAAAATCATCAGCAGACTACAGGAAAACAGCATTTGAATTTCAAGCTATAGATCTACATCCAATAGATCAGATTGAGTTCCATAAGCAAGCGGGAGAAATGATTTACTCCACTGTGACCAACAAAGCTATGAGTGTCCAAAAACTTCAGAATTCTCTAGAAAATATCATAGCACAATTAAAACTAGAGAAGGCATCTTCACAATCCAAGGACAATAGAATTAAATCACTTGAATAATTGGTCATCCAGGTTGGATATGATCCCAAGAACATCAAAGCAGCTGAAGAGCTCATCAAAAAGAAGAATGCAGACATTGCTGCATTGAAGAAGCAGCTGAAATTACCTCCCATAGAACATCCACAAACTAAGGAATTTTTGAAGAATGAAGGTCAGAAAGATGAAATGATGAATCTAATCATTCAGTTGAGAGCTCAACTGAAAGAAATGGAGAATGAAATGGATAACTTGGTACAGCAAAAGAAGACTAGAATGGAAGCAATTCTTGTTACTACCATTCCTATTGCCTCAACAGCAATTTTGTCTACTTCATCAGCTCCATTACCTACAGAAGTAATAGTTACTACAACAACACCAAATACTACACCAGCAACATATTCAACACAAGCAGCTCATCCCAATGATGAGGCAGGTAAATTGATCAATTCTATAGTTGTAATTGATCGAAACACCTGAGGGTTTATTGTACCATTTTCAAGTCAACAGACAGGACAAGTAATAAAGGCATTGCATTACAGGATTCATGTGTTGAGCCACTTGAGTGAAGTATCTTTCAATTGTTCATGTTTTTCCTTAAGTATTCATAAACTTGTATATTTTCCAAATTTAAATGTTATACCAGGAATATTATTGCAGAATTTGTTTAAGTGCACTCTATTCTAAATTTTTATTCATTTTAATGTTTTCCTCTGATATCCAGATCTGAAAATCCTTAATTTCTCTCCCATCCCGATTGACCTCTTTCAAAATTCCTTCATTATCCGGTTTAAGGAATCCTTAACTGCTCCTTGATACCGATTGAAAACCACTTCACCATCCAGCCTAAATGATCTGGTTTGCTCAGATACCTTGCCATGTGAACACTTCCTTTAGAACTTGATTTTGTTTTGTTTGCTTGATACATTGACTCCATAGTCCAAGGGAAAATAGACAGTCATCTATCCATCTAAATCAGTAATTCCACCAAACAAATTAAATCAAACTAAATCAATATTACATAACTAGCCTAAAATCAATTAACACAACAAAGTTAAATCATTAAGAGAGAGCCCTCTCTGAGCATTAGGAAGGCTAGATCCTGATCTCAGAAGTAGGTTTATATTTACCTCTAATATTTCTTTAAACACACATACAACCCTTGGAAATTATTGGAGTGATAACATATTGGAAACCATACTGGGGAAATCGGTCCCTAGTTTAAACAGATCTTAAAACGAAACAATTCTTTTCATTTTTTGCATTAATATTTGAAAGGATTTTCAAAAAAATTCATTGAAAAGTTAAAATTTTGGCTTCTAAATGAACATACTATACTAAGGCTCATCATGATCCCCAACCTGCTATAATTGTTGATGATCCTGACAGAATTTTAAGAAAAACCAAAAAAGTAGAAAGTCTAGGAAGTAATAGTCAATTAATCAAAGCAAATTCACTCCCTAAAGAATTATCAAGTATACTAGATATTCAATTTGGTTTTTCATTTGAACATTATTTGTTTAGAACCAAATCTAAAAATTCAATCTATGATAGTGTAATAGATCCTAATTTTATTCCAATTATTGAAGAAAAGAAGGAAACTATACAACTTGACACAGATCAACAAGTTCTAGATACTTTTGATAAACTTGATACTTTGACTGCAACTTTGATTAATGATATAGATGAAGCCTATTTTCAACATTCTGTTGAATTAGCTGCTTTAACTGCTTTTACCCCTAAGCGTTCTACCATTCCTTCAGAGACTGTAGATACATATTTATTTAGTACTACCTCATCTATTATATCCACCACAGTCCATTCCACAGAACCATTCATCCCCAAACTTCCTCTTCAACCTAGAGTTTTATTTCCATCTCCAAATACTTCAAGTTCATCTTCTAGCACTTCTGCTACATCTTCTAATACTTCAACCTCATTTCCAAGTACATATTCTAGTGTTCCAAGTTCATCTGCAAGTACTTCAACTTCATCACCAAGAACCACAAATTTACCTCCCATCCAAGCTAGAATCTTAGCCATGGCAGCCAGATATGCCCCTTTGGTCTTACCAGCTCAATCACATGCCATGCCCCAGGATTACCAAAGTAACATATTTCAGTTTGATGGTACAGGTCAATATATTTCCCAACAACATGTTAATAAAATGACTGATTACTTTGAATTACATGAAATTGATGAAGTTGATGTTCAAATGATATTTTTTGCCCAAACATTATCAGGAGATGTAAAGAAATGGTTTAAAGCTTTACCTGCCAATCATGTAGCTGATTTAGCTACTTTTCATCAATTATTTATTAATAGATGGGAAAGAAAGAAAAACCCTTTACAAATATTATATGAATATGAAAACATTAGAAGAGCTCCTAATAAATGTTCAGGATTATTATACTAGGTTTAATAGTATTTACAACGCTATTCTAGCAATCATCAAACCTCCACCAGATCTATCTTTAATCAAATTTCCATATGGTTTTGATATTGATATGTGTTATCAATTTAAATAAATAAACCCTAAAACATTAGAACAGATGCAAAGCAATGTAGTTAGTGTAGAAGCTAACATGTTAGCTAAAAGAGATAGGATGAGAAATGAAACAAGAGTTACAATAAAGGATGAACCATATACATCAGACAGTAAGATAGATAGTTTAGCAAAAAGTATGGAAATAATAATGGATAGATTAGAAAATATGGAAAGAAAACCTTAGTGGGATAATCAGCAACAAGATCCTCAAATCAGAAATCCCAACTTTAGGAAGAATACCAATACTGGTAAATCAAGAGAAATAACACCTGATCAATTAATTAGAACACCTTTCCAAGAAAACTATGCAGGGAGTTCCCAAAAAAATGATGAAGACCAAGTCACCCAGATTAACTTAATGGGAATAAATGATGATAATACTATTTTTCTTACCCAAGAAGAACAGGAATTATACATGCTACAACAATTACAGTTAGAATATGGGGAGTCCTTTGACTATAAACAAGGCTATGAGTCTGCAATATATGAAGTTCACAAACGATATAGCCTTAGAAGTAAGAAGAATGCAGAAGCCCCTACTAAGAAAACAGTCCAAACTCAAACCAAGAAAACAGTAGAAGCTTCTGTGTCCAAAGTCTTACAAATTCTCCCTAGAGAAACTCAGAAAACATCCAGTCCAAAAATTGTAGACATAACACCTGCTGATAATCAAACATCAACTGCTGCTAAAACATCTGTTGATACTCAAACATCAACTGCTGCTAAAACTACAACTTCCACTCAAACTATTCCAGAAAAGAAAATTGAAAATAAAACAGTGGAAACACAAACCGAAATACCAATTGCTGATAAAAAAGATAAGAACACTCAAACTACAATTGGTAAGGAGATCATTCAGTTAGGAAAAACTCAAGTCCCATTTAATATCCAAAATGCAATAGCCAAATTGAAAATACCAATTCCTTTAACAGAGCTGGTGAAAAATGATTTATACAAAGCCCAAGTCACTGAAACATTGAAAATAAGTGAAGGAGAAGATGTTGTTAACCTCAATGATGACCAACCAAAATTACTATTTGGTCCTGAGGTAAATGGAAAACATCAAGAAAGTGGTGTTCCTCTATTCTACATTATCTTGAGCATTCATGATAATATTTTACACAATGCTATGTTAGATTTAGGAGCATCTCACAATTTAATGCCTAAATCTATCATGGAAAAATTGAATTTAGATATCACCAAACCATACAAAGATCTTCTCTCCTTTGATTCCAGTAAATTTAAATGCCTTGGCCTGGTAAAAGACTTGTGTGTCACTCTAGTCCAATACCCAACTAAGAGTATTGTCATGGATATTGTAGTTGTTGACATCCCTCCAAAGTATGGAATGTTATTATCTGGCTCATCGGGAGAAACATTATAGGGACCACTGTAGTTAGGCATGTCATATGCTACAATTTTGTATTTGATCAACCCAAAAAGCTTTATAGAGAAAATTTGATGAAATACATGGTCAGTAGTGCAGAAAAACCACAGAATTATCCTATTTATTCTATACATTCTGATATGGATTCTTTCATCTTATGTAATTCGGACACTGGCACAGATAAAAACACAGCATTAGAAAAGAAACATAAAGAAATTGACATTGACAACATATTTCATGAATCTATGTGGCACTTAGATTTTGATGGTTCTGTGAACATATTAGGAGCAAGAGCGGGAGTATGGATTTATAACTTAGAGAATGATCATTAAAAAGGTCATGCCTTTAAGTTAAACTTTAAATGCACAAATAACATGGCAGAGTATGAAGCATTAATCTTAGGACTGCAAATTGTAAGAAAACTTGGAGCCAAGAGAGTTTCTATCTTGGGAGACTCATAATTAATCATAAAACAAATCAAAGGAGAGTATCTTGTGAATAATCCTAGACTGAGCCAATACAGAGAAACCATTCTAGATCTGATAAATAGTTTTCTTGAAACTATGTTTGTTGTTATTCCAAGGAAATAGAACATGTAGGCACACAGTTTGGCTACTTTTGCTACCACATGCAGATTTCCTTTTCAGCCAAATCACCAATACACTGCAGAGGTAAGACACAGGCCAACTATACCAGATAATTTGAAATATTGGTAGATATTTTCACAAGATTCTCAAATCTAAAATTTTATGAATGCTGAGGGAGAATTTCAAAATTGTAATATAGATATTGAATGTATATTAGATTACACAATAAATAGTGAGTTAGATATAAATGATGTAGATAAAACTAAACCAACTAGATTTACTCAAGTAGAAATAGGTAAATTAGAAACAATACAAATAGAAGAAATAACTAATGATGAATCAGAGATTTTAAACCTTAAAGATAACTTTTTGCCTAAGGGATTAGCCCCATTAAGATCTTTTCGATTCCAATGATGTAGCTAGAAAACCAAAAATGGAACTCTTAAGATCAGGCATAGAAGAATGTAACATAGGAACAGAAGGAAAACCCAAGCTTATCAAAATTTCCAAAGCATTACCTCTAGAAGAAAAGCTGAAATACATAAGTTTGTTTAAAGAATTTCAAGATGTCTTTGCTTGGAGTTATGAAGACCTCAAGTCTTATGACACCAGCATTATACAATATAAAATACTCATCAACAAAAATCATAAACCCTTTAAACAAAAGCTTAGGAGAATAATCATGTTCTTATGCCATTGATTGAAAAAGAATTAAAAATGATGTATGAATCGCAAATCATAGCACCTATTAGATATTCATATTGGGTCTCAAATTTAGTTCCCACTAGGAAGAAAACATGGGAAATCCGACTCTGTGTTGATTTCCGAAACTTAAATAAAGTCTCATTAAAAAGATAACTATCCTCTCCCCAAAATGCACCACATTTTACAAAGGGTAGTAGGGTCATCTAGAATTTCATTTCTTGATGGATTCTCTGGATACAATCAAATCTTAGTTCAACCTGAAGATCAAGCAAAGACTGCATTTACCACTCCATGGGAAACTTTCATGTATTTGAAAATGCCCTTTGGATTGATGAATGCAGGAGCTAATCGTAGCAACTAATTAGTAGATTTGGTTACGGAAGCAAAGAAGACTATATGCTTGTTGACTTTGATAGCAGAATAGTTTTAATTATAAAAATACACAAGGTATTTATAATAATAATATTTTATTGATAAGATATGACATGATTGAATGATTACAATGAGGTCCCGCTTTTATACCTATGCACGTACCTTTTCACGAATGGGCATGTCTTTTAGACATGCCTTTTCATAAACCTAATGACTATTTAACATAATCCTAATTGATTAGCTAGTAATTACATTTATTCTATTTATTCTATTAATGACTATATTTAATACTTAAGTTATGAATTAGATTCATAACATTGCCTCCCCTTCTTCGCTTTGTCCTCAAAGCTTGTAACTTTTCGACAATTCATACTTTAATCGCCTTCCAAATTTCTTCATATTGTTATCTTAACATACTATAATTAGGTATACTCATAATTCTTCTAAAATTTTTGTAGTAATATATATATATATATATATATCTACAATTATTTTTTGTTTTTTAATAATTAAAATATATAAATTAACTTATTAACTTATATAGTTTTGAACTATATAAATAATGAAATTAATTAATTTATATATATTAATTAATTAATTAAATTAAATTGCGTATGATATATATATACGTTTTATATAAATATAACGATTTTATCGAAATCGTGATTGGAATGGCCACGAGTTTATTCAAATATCCGTTTGGCGTTCCAAAACTTATTAACTTGTAACATTGCCATACACGTCTTTCAGGCCTTACACCTATGCTCCTCCGCCTTACACGATGATAATCACAGATACCACATAAAGAGGCGTCGCAGATCACGGCATAGTATAGCAATTCTCCACGTCGGCACCGTTCTCCAATTTCAGAACAGGATTTAGAAATGTATGAAGACGAAGAACACAGTGATTATGATTGGCTGAGAGACATGTACGACCCTTCACGTGAAACTTGTATTCAACAAGGTAAGCAAATGTTGGAAGTTGTTGTATCCGATGATTTAGATCGGAATTATGTCGACAGGGTTTCGTCTGAGAAATATGGAACGAGATATAAGTGTAGGTCCCAGTGCAGCGTTTCAAAAACTTCCGCAAAATCCCCGATTTTCTTCTCAGTTCTCACACAAGCTCTGGGTGTTTTTCCTTCAAGTGGTTTTTCCTCGCACGTTCACGGGTCGAATTCCAGCTCCCTACCTCGCACGTCAGCCAAATGTCCGCCATTAAAAATATCCTCATCCGTGTCACTGGTGATCGGAAAACGTCCACGCAGCTTCCCGATGACACGTCAGACTCTGCTTTGTCGCTTTCTGCGGCCAAAGAAACTCCCACCGGCAGCGATTTTCCGTCCTTGGCGGCAATTGATCTCATGACCTCCATGGCCTCTTCCAGTCTTCCCTTCACCAGGTACCAGCGCAGGGACTCCGACATGAAAAATAGAACGATGTTGGCATGCCTTAAGGATCTCACGGCGGAGACTTCTGTTAGACGAAAATATTTTTCCTCTAACATTTTTTCAGCACTACCTGAGCGTGCTTCATGATCCGCATACTTCTTCCAGTATCCATAGCATAAAGGGAACTCTGCTAAGAAAACACCATATATTGTAGATCCATAATCTGTAGCTAGAGAGGATTGATCCATCGCAGGAACTGGATCTCCCATATATTTAGTTGCATCATAATTGCCACTCGAAGCAGCAGCTTGGTAAAGTACGCGGGCGGTTACAGCAGGTGATTTGATATCCTGATCCCCAAATAATTCCTTAATGCAGAAAATAAAATGGGTATCGGAATAATACGGTGCATCGCTCTGTGGGCGAAAATCATTTATACATCTGATGACGACTACATTCTCCTGCGGTTTGTTGCCAACAGCAACGATTTGGTATGAAGCGTCGAGATGCCCATTATTTTTCTCATCATGGTTACATGCTGTTCGAGCACCAACTGCACCCTGTGTGTGAACCCACTTATGAAATGACACACCTCTATGCTTTCGATATATACCCTCTAGTGCATGTTTACGGATATCCATATCGTCCTTTCGCAACTAAGGCCCTCATTATGTGATTACTTCAAATGTGAGTTCTTGCTTCAAGGATACACAAATAGACACGGGTAGTCGATTGAGAAAAAGGCTCGTTCTTTGTCAATGCTCCAGTAAAGCCCGACGGACATCATTTGTAATTTCCAACACCGCTCCCATTTGCCACAATGTTGAACGGCTTTGATACCACCATGGCAGCGGAATTAGTAGATTTGGTTACGATGTGACAAAGACTATGCTTATTTTGACTTTGATAGCGAGAAATAGCTTTAATTATAAAAAATACTCAAGAGGTATTTGTAATAATAATATTTTATTGATATGATATAAGACATGATTGAATGATTACAATGAGGTCCCGCTTTTATACCCATGCAGGTACCTTTTCACGAATGGGCATGTCTTTTAGACATGCCTTTTCATTAACCTAATGACTATTTAACATAATCCTAATTGATTAGCTAGTAATTACATTTATTCTATTTTATTCTATTAATGACTATATTTAATACTTAAGTTATGAATTAGGTTCATAACATACATTCCAAAGAGCTATGGTTTTAGCATTTTTCCGTAAATTCATGATTTTTAGTCATTTATCTAGATGATATAACAGTATTTTCCAAAACAAACAATGAACATCTAGATCATTTGAGAAGAGTTTTTATTAAATGTAGAAAATTTTGCATTTCCTTAAATCCCAAAAAGACACTCTTTGGACTAGAAGAAGGTAAACTCTTAGGACATATAATTTCAAAAGAGGGAATTAGAATTGATCCAGCTAGAATAGTGTTATGTATATTTTATTAATTATTAGTTAGATATAGTTATCTTAGGTTTATTAATATGGAAGGGCATGATCAACAATCATGCCTCTTTGCCAAGGGACACCATAAGGCTATATTTGAAGCCTTGGTGATCCTCACTTGTAATCATCTCATCTTTTATCAATAATAATATATACTTATAAAGTTTACCAGAGTTTTTACACTCCATTAGTATCAGAGCAGTCGCTCTTCAGGATCTGTAAGATCACCAAGAATTAAGGAATTACAAGAAAATTCCAAAATTGCAGATTTTTTTAAAACCAAGTGCTTGTGGGCAGCAACATTTGTTTAAAAAAAAAAAAGAGAAGGAAGAAATATATATATATATATATATATATATATATATATATATATATATATATATATATATATATATATAAAATAAAAAGAGGGAAGGAAAGTTAACATAAAGGAGAAATAAATTAAAGGAAAAAATATATATATTTAAAAGAAAATAGTTCCAAAAGAAAAAAGAAAAAAAAAGTAAAAAGAGATATATATAAAGAAGTACATATACATTGCCTTTTTAAGACAAATTGAAATTGAGAAAAATAAATAGGAAGATTAATTTCTCGTGGTTTACAAGCTCGTGGTTTTGGAAGCCCATGGTAATTTCCACCAAAATAGTAAACTGTTCCCCTTTTCAAAACAACGTGACTTTTCTAAGTTAACAAAATTTGGCTGAAGCCATAGAGAGGCCACGAGATATTCAGAATAAAAACGATGTAAAAAATAAACGCCATATTGGACAAGTTTAATCTGACGCAAAAACCAATAGTCCCTAATATTGAACATAGTCAACAGAACAACTCAGCTGATTCAGAAAATTCAGATCATAATCATGAATATAACATGTTTGAAAAAGAGCAATTGAATGAGGTTGAATTGAAAATCAACTCACAAGAAAACTATAGTGTTGAACTACCTAGAAGCAAAGACTCTAAAATCAACCATGAAAGTTATAGAGCTGAGAAACCAAGAGAAGAAAATGCAACTCAGTCCACTGATAAAGCCAGTAATGCAACAACAGAAGTTTTTTAGAACCTTTATATAAATGAAAATCCAATGGCAGAAAAAGAAACAATGTTGGTGAAGGAGCCACATAAAGAATTCAACGTGACTGCTATCACAGATGCAACAATAAACATAGTCATTGAAAATGAAAGAAACCATGAAAATACAGATGCTTATAAATATCAAAATGTTTCAACCCCAGAATTGAAAGAAAAATGTGAAGAGACAAACACATCTGAAGCCACTAATACAGCGCTAGAAGCTGTTGAGGCCTTCGATGATGAAGCAAATATGGTTGTTAAGAAGGAAGCATTTGATGATGGCGAGAAGTTGCATCGGACGACAATTGTTGGTAACTTACATCTAAATCTAAAAAGGAACCATGAAGAATCACCTGCAGTACAAGGAATAGTTCAGACACATGCAAAAGTATTTCAAGACCTACCAACGAAAATGTCTCCTAATAGGGAAATCAAACATCTAATAGAAGTCAAGACAGGATCTGACCCTGTTAACATCAAATCTTGTCACTATCCACATCACCAAAAGATTGAACTCAAGAAGATGCTCCACGATATTTTTAAAATGTGGGAAGCAAGAGCCCGCCACTCAAGAAACCCTGGCATTCGTCAACAATGTCCTTCATTATGTATGCTTTGAGGATAAAGCATCTTTAAAAGAGGGGCAATGTTATGTATATTTTATTAATTATTAGTTAGATATAGTTATCTTAGGTTTATTAATGTGGAAGGGCATGATCAACGATCATGCCTCTTCGCCAAGGGACACCATAGGGCTATATTTAAAGCCTTGGTGATCTCCACTTGTAATCATGTTATCTTTTATCAATAATAATATATACTTATAAAATTTACCAGAGTTTTTACACTCCAAATAGAGGCAATTTTAAACATAAGTCATCTTAGAAACATCAAGGAATTACAGGCATTCTTAGGTAAAATAAATTTTCTTAGAAGATTCATTTCTAATTTAGCGTAACTAATCAGAGAATTGAATAACATGTTGAAAAATGATTCAACAGTTAAGTGGACAGTAGAGGCTAAACAGTCTTTTGAGGCAATTAAACAAGCTCTCACTAAAACACATGTCCTCATAAGTCCTGATTTCAAAAAAGATTTTATAATTTTTTATTTTGCTTCAGAGCAAACCATTGCAGCAGTCTTGTTGCAAAAGAATGATGAGGGTTATGAACAGCCCATTGCTTTTTTCAGCAAATCCTTAAGAGATGCAACACTAAAGTACAATATTATGGAAAAACAGGCACTTTCTTTAGTGAAAGCTATTAAAGGTTTCAGAGTGTATAGTTTATACTTACACATAATTTCATATGTTCCAAATTCAGTAGTAAAGGACATTCTGACTCAAAATGGGCCTGATGGAAAGAGAGGCAAATCGATTGCCATTATATTGGAATATGATATTGAAATAAAGCCTAAAAAATTGATTAAAGGCCAAGGTTTAGCCAAACTCATGGTTGAATCGAACTGTCGAACCTTAGATATAAATTCATTGCAGCAATAGATGATCAGGAAGAGATGGCAACTCCACAGATCAGTGAAGCTTTTTTAGATTCACCCTTGTATGCAGATATCGTATTTTTTTTACTCAACCTACAAGCTCCTCCTAGTTTATCTAGAACTAAAGGTAGATTCTTAAAATTAAAAGCAATGAAATATTGTATCATAGATAATGCTTTATTTTGGAAAGATCATGGTGGCATTCTATTAAATTGCTTATTGAAAGATAAAGTTGATAAAGTTATGCAAGAATTTCATGCAGGTGACTGTGGAGGACACCTTTACTGGAAATCAATTACTGATAAAATTTTGAGGGCGGGTTTTTACTAGACCACTCTTTTTGCAGATGTTAGAAAGTATGTGACCTCATGTCACAAATGCCAGAAATTTGAAGGGAAGAAAAAACTATTACCTTTACCCCTCAAAGCCATCTCTACAGAATGTCATTTCAATAATAGGTTCTAAACTTCATTGGTGAAATTCACCCACCCTCCTCAGCCCAGCATAAATGGATTTTGACAACCACTGATTACTTTACCAAGTGGATAGAAATCATTCCTTCTAGACAAGCCACTAACTCTGTCATTATCTCATTCCTTGAAAACAACATCCTTTCTAGATTTGGATGCCCACAAAAACTCATTACTGATAATGCGGTTGCTTCCAAATCTAATAAAATGATTGAATTTTGTAACAAATACCACATCAACCTTGGCCATTCTATCCTCAAAGTAATCGACTTGCAGAATCCTCAAACAAAAGCCTGGTTAATATCATCAATAAACTGTTAGAAGACAACAAGAAGACCTAGAACAAAAGGTTGTTTAATGCCTTATGGCCAGACAGACTAACTACCAAAAAATCTAATGGTGCATCTCCCTATCAATTGGTATATGGGATGGATGTTGTTTTTTCATCCTCATTGGGAGTTCCAGTGATGAAAATGATTCAAGAGCTGCAAGTAGAACCAAATGATATCCAAAGGAGTATAAATCAGACAATACATTTGCAGCAAATCAGGAAAGAAGTCTATGTCAAATCACAAGTTATCCAAGACAAAATCAAAAATATTTTTGATAAGAAAACCAAAGAAGATTATTTTTACATACGTGATAAATTACTCAAATGGGATTATAAAAGAGAAGAAAAAGGAAAACATGGTAAATTTGGTTTTCTATGGAAAGGCACATATATAATTTATGGTTACAGAGGTAATAATGCATTTTTCTTGGAGTTAGATGGATCAGATCTACCAGGTGGACCAGTCAATGGTAGAATGTTGAAGCACTAATTTTCTCCAGATTAACCATTAGTTCATTTGTTTTACTTTTCTCATTGTAAATAACATTGCAAAATTTAGTTGGATTAGATGACTATATTTTGAAGTTGAAGCCTGAAGAGAAAGACCTAAGCTTTAACAGGTATAACATAATATGATTGAATAAAGGAGACCTCAGAAAACAGTTCCAAGGCAAACAAAGTCGAAATTCCAAGGCCACTGCTTTTAAATTTCTAGACATCTCACCAGGAGATGTCATTCCCAAGTGGAGCCACTATTAGGGTCCTATAATAATAGGGATCATAATTTTGAATTGACTATGTTTAGTCTTGTAATATTGTACATACTTTACTTTCTGCAAATGTTTTCCCATATTAAAAAATGAAAAGAGGGTAAGTCCTAAAAGAAAAATCAAAGAACTAAAATAAAAAGATCAAAAATGAATATAAAGTATGAACCCCACCAAAAAGAGATAAAAATATATCCTCAAAGTGATGCACATTTAAATGCAACTACTTTAGTTTACTTTTTGCAAATAAAATTGTGTGCATCTTGTCAAAAATACCACAATTCATGAAGATCAAACAGTTTAATCTTGATTCATTCATGATTTAAAATTCATGTCATAATAGTTAGTGAATAAAGATCTGGACAAACCATTTAATCTTGGCAGATCAGTAGTTAGGTTGAGAATAAAAATGAGCACATCAGTTTCATCTAAGCCATTGGAAGTTATAAGGTTAGAATTAAATTAGTTTGTTTATCAAAAGAAAATAAAAGGGTCAGCAAGCTCAAATGCACCCAATAAATGAATTAAAAAATGTTAGGGTAAATAAAGGGTAGGCAGAAGTATTTTCACAAGGCATGGAAAGCATAAATTGGTTCATTTCGTATCACTAATATCCCCATAAATCCCCTTCCCCTTGTTAAAATCCCTAATGCCACTCTTTGAAAGCAGTTTCCCTTGTAAAATACCCCTTTCCCCTTATTTCACCCCTTTTTTCCCTTCCTTAAAACCCCTTTCCCTAGTTAAAATCCATTTTTCCTTTGAAAAAAGTAACTCGCCCTTTACTAACCTCCTTTTCAATTAAAACATGTAAAAATCCACTTTGCATAGCGTTTTTTTCAACACCTAATCCAACCTCAAAACAAAAAAGGCAAATCAGGGTAACAACTAAACCACGCTCAGCCTTGTAGCTAGCCCTACAAGGACAAGAGAGGGCTCTCTCCGTAGAATGGATATTCAATAAAATGGTAATGAACTGATTTTTGGCTAGGTATATAAATGGGAAAAAGAGTTTTTATAAATTACTGAAATTTCAGGGATGTATGGGACAAGAGGACAGTATGAACTGAGGAATTAAATCGGGATACAGAATATTTCATAGGGCAAGATAGGCAGGAGGTTTAGCAATCAAGTCTAAATAAGATGAAATGGAAAGACTGTTGAGAAGTTGAAAAGGTCATAATAAATGAATCCTTTTCAAACAGAAGAAAATACACAGAGTATGAATGATTCCCCAAGGCAGAGCATATAAAATGGATTCTACCTTTCTAACTTGAAAACATTCAACTGGAGATGTTAATGAATGAATGGTGTAACATAACAATGTACATATGAAACATAAAGGAGAAACATATGCTAAAACTCATACCACATGAATCCCATAAATCAGAGCTGCATCACTTTATTTAATTCCCTGCCAAACTGTACAACGGAGAGCAGAGCTCACTGCCACACTATTCCCCTACTTCTGAGTTTTTAGACCTCAGACTTTTCTTTTTTTTTTGCAAATAATTAGAATTTACAATAAATAGACGAATTTTGTCGGAATACAAATCGATGGAAGGGGAGAAATCACAACTGAAGATAGAAGGCCAAAATCCAACAATCTCTTCGTAAAGGAAGAGCTGCATTACATTTGGCCAGTGAGAAGGCAAAAAATTGTAACGTAGATTTCTCTACAACGTAACTGAAGATGTGACTGTTACAATTTGGGTCTCGGCCTCTGGCTGTCGCTTTGCTTTCCATTATTCCTTTTGAATAACTGGCTTTTAATAAGATGTCGTTGCAGTAAACTGGAATAAATTGAAATAATGCCTTACGTGAAGGGAAATAGTGAATAAGAAGGAAGGGAGAGGAGGCGGGACCAACATCTTAATCGCAATCGGGATCGGGGAGCGGGAAAATATATACAAAATAAAACTTTCGATGCGATTGGATTAAACCATGGGAAGTCCTTTAATAAATGTAATAAAATGCGATTTTGGGACTTACAAAGGGGAAAGGGCCTTTATATTATAATGTGGAGTAAGTGTTGTATGGTGGGCCCGGGGATAAAATCGCAATCGCAATATTGGAATTTGCGATGGGAATTTTGCGATGGGAATATTGCGATGGGAATATTGCGATGGGGATTTTGCGATGGGAATATTGCGATGGGAAATATTGCGATGGGAATTTGCGATGCGAATTTGCGATGGGGATTTTGCGATGATCGCACATCGCACATCGCACATTCCACATCAACAAGACACTTGAATCTCTAAACTTGCGATTTTGCGATTTTGCGTTGATCGTACATCGCACATCGCAAATTCCACATCAACAAGACACTTGAATCTCTAAACTTGCGATTTTGCGATTTTGCGCTAAATTGGTGGGGTTTATATATATGATATAAATTTTTTATAAAGTTTGTGGGGTATTGGTCGGAGAAGTGTTTAAGGGGAGGGACTTTGTAATATGAAGTTTTTTATTATAAGGTCCAAAGGCATGGAGGGGAAGTGGTTGGGTAATAAAATCGCATATTTTATTAAATGATTTACAATGCGATATTATAATCGGAAGGGGGAAGGAAGGGTTTTTTAAAGGGATTTGAACATAAAGTTAAAGGGGAAACATGGGAAATAGGTGGGGCTTAGGGAATAGAGGGCTTTTACTTCACTTAAGCACAAAATTCAATCTAGAAGCCAGTTTTGAGAGTGTAGTATACCGTTGGAAAGCTCTTTCTGGGCTCTTTCTGATGGATCTGCTTTGAAGATGATTTGGCACTGGGCATACTGTGGAAAACTTCTCTGAAGGCAGAGACATCACTTTGTGGAGATAACAGCTTCTGAATTGTGGCTGAAAGGCAAAGTATCATGTCTTCACCTCAAAACATGGTTTTGAGGTGAAGCTTGCATCAAACCAAACAAATTATATCTTTGATCTTCCTGGTGCTATGACTTTGTATTTATTGACTTCCTCATGACTTCGTTGATCTTTATTTGACACTTGACTCATTAATTTGACCATGGTGAGACCTTAGAGACTAATGAGACCCATCCTATGACCTACTAATATGATTTTGAGAATGAAAGTGACAAATGACTGAAGATCATAGGAAGGAAAATCAGCAAGTACCTCATGAGGGAAAACTGGTAACAAATTACTACCATCAATGAATCCATGACCTAATGGAATGGCAAAATTGATTATTATGGGACTCCTAATATGCAAATGCAAAAGAGCAATTTTGATCACTGATGGCAGTATGACTAGAGTGACACTAACATTGTCTCCAATGGGGATGGTAGCTCCTTGGAGGTGCCAAGAACACTGTAGACCAAGTAGCCTTATCCATTGGGCATGGAGTCAAAAATACTGAAAATTTGACACAATGCATACTGACACTGACTCAAGACTAAGACTGAAAAACTGAAATAAACCAAACCATACACATATCATTCAAGTTTTATAGCCTTCACTTCGGGCCCCAAAGTTCAATGGCTGTGTACTCTGAACTCTGATAAACATAACATGGTATATACAATGATGATGACATATATCCTGATCCTTTGTTTTCAACAATGGTAGTGCTTCAAAAGCCTACCATTTACTGCTCCTCCAGGACAATTTTGGCCATCCATTTCTGAAAGCAAGAAGGCATTATGTCCTCTGTAAGCTGAGATCCTGTATGGTCCTTTCCACAGATTGTCGAACTTACCATGCTTCCCTTTGTCTTCATTTCTGGCATCCCATTTCAACACTATATCAGCCAGTTGAAACTTTTCTGCCTTTGTCTTCCTGTCATAGATCTTTTTAATTTTATCCTGCAACTGAATAACGTTCTGTGACACTTTCTCTCTTGTTTGCTGAAGATGGATCATTTGATTTATTCTTCGCTGATTGTCATTGTCCTCGCTGCCAACTTCTTGCAATAATTTCATAACTGGGACTATAAGGGATGTAGGAAAGACAACGTCAGTACCATAAACCAACTCAAATGGTGACATACCTATTGATCTTTTACTGCTAACTCTGTCTGCCCACAGCGCGTTGATGAGATTTCGGTGCCAATTTCTTTTGTTTGCCTCCAGCATTTTTTTAATTATATTCACCAATGATTTGTTAGATGACTCAGCCAGGCCGTTTCCTTGTGGATAATAAGTTGTCGAATGGCCCAGCGCGATGTTGTATTTGTCACAAAAGTCGATCATTTTCTTGGATTTGAACGCTGCTGCATTGTCTGTTACGATTTTACAGGGGCAGCCAAAACGAGATAGAATATTCGATTCCAAGAATTGAATGATTACTGCGTCTGTTTCTTGCCTGGCTGGGATGGCCTCGATCCATTTAGTAAAGTAATCTGTCCCTGTCAAGATCCATCGGTGCTGTGCTAAGGACACGGGATGAATCTCCCCTATAAAATCGAGCCCCCACTGCTGAAAGGGTGCGTTCACTGAAACTGGTTTCAAAGGAAGTGGAAGAAATTTCTTCTTCCCTTGGAAGATTTGGCATTCGTGACATTTCATCACTGTCTTATATAAATCAGAAAATAATGTGGGCCATGTTAGGACCTCACAATGTATCATTTTTACTATATTTTGACACCACCTTACCTTTATAACCATGTTTAAAAAGGATTACATCATCATTTCACTTACTTTTATCCCAAGGTATATAAAATCCTCTTCTTTATTATATATTTAATCACATATAATTCCATATTACTCTTATATTTATCATTAATCAAGAGATTGTTGCTAACATAAGTCTAAAAGATCGCAGAGGGTTAAGAGTATGTCAGGTCAACACCCATTGTTGGTCAAACAACGACCACTGCCGAAACAATGCAATTCGCTGTCGAAATGGGCCTAAAGAGCATGCAAATTCCACCACTATTCGTAATTTGCGATTCTGGAAGAGCATTTTGTGGAACAATGGCAACAACATGAAGACGTGGTTACATGGATTATTCTGAAGATAGTACTCTTTTGGTATCTGTTGTAACAATATCTTTTTATGGAAGAACAGAATAGCCTGTTTTAAGAAAGAAGAACAGATTTGGGATAAACGTAGATTTGCTCTCATGTAATTGTAATAGATGTCTCCTCTTTAAAAAGAGGAGACATCATCATTAGAAGGGAGTTCGAGTTTGAAAGCTACAGGAGAACATTGTGTTTGAGAGACTGGAGCTAGACTCCATTTGTAATGTATCATTTCTTTTGACAGATGAATAAAATTTCCTTTTGAGCGCTCCAATTTAATTCTTTCCCTGGGGAATCTTGTGAGAGGGAAAGGGCCCGCCTTCCTCACAAGATTCACCCGACTGTCCCTGTAGTTTGTTTAATTTCTTTATGATATTTGCACTTTACTTTAATTCTGTTGCTGAGACACCAGTTACACAGTTCTGTAGTTTATTGAGTAATCTGTTTCCTTAACACTGCATGAGTTTAGTACATTTATTCTTAAGAAGTTGAGAGATCTATTTCTATTATTTGTTTGAGTGTATGATGCTGGGAAGCAAAAGGAGGTCGTTCCCCGTACAAAGCAATAGGTCCTCCCTATCAACATTGCCTTCTTTTCCTCGTACAGGATTAGAAACAGGAGACAGGTGCTGAAGGTTCCTGTTCATGGGAATAGGGTCCTGTTCTCTTGAGTTATCTTTTCTACAGAGTGATTAGTGTTAGGCAGCAGGTGCTGAAGTTCCTATTTAAAGGAATAGGGTCCTGTTCCTGTTATGGTTGATTGGTTTCCTTTCCTGCAGATTGATTTCCCTTTATTTGGATTCTAAACTGCAATATAGGAATTACTTCTACTATAACATAAGTAACTTCAGCTTTGATTAAACAGGGTGTGAATAATTAGATTTGTATGATTAATAATTGTGTGGCTTTTTACTACAACATTATTTTTGCTTTTGGAATTGAGCATATCCAGTGCGTGATTTTCTTTGGAATAAACAGACTTCCTCGGGTTGACAATTTATGTGGAGCTTGAATTGTTAAAACAATTAAAGCGACCAACATTTTGGCGCCGTTGCCGGGGAAGGAAATTATAGATTTCAAAAGCATTAATATTTTCTTTCTAGATGTGCAGATTGTATGAGAGGACGCGGAAACCAGAAGAAAACTAACCCCACAGGTGGAAAAGGCAAAGGAAGGGGAGGAAGAAAGACTTTCATTGACGAGATTGTATCAAAGGCTGAATCATCACAGAGATTAAGTTCTTGAAGACCAAAACTTCAGCACTCCCCTCAATCAGATTACAAAATAGAGGAAGTTGTGGGTCCTGAAAACATAGAGGAGCCAGTGATTAAAGAACCAGCAGTCAGTGCTGGAGAGTCAGAAGAAAGTGCTAGAAAATCAGCAGAGCACATTGAGGAAATAATAGAGAGTGTTGGACGACCAGTGGAAAACATTGAAGAGCCAGTAGAAGATCTTGACGATCGAGCAAGTGCAGTAGGAGAATAGACAATGGAAGGAAACAATGAAGACTTCTTTGGTGGAGGACGTGTAGATCCTGAAGGAGAAGGAAAGGATGAAAATTCTCTCTCTACCTTGGGATTTCCTATCAGTGATCTCCCTATAGGAACAACTCCTATGAAAAACATTCCATTGTCTGCTTTACCTAACTTCCATGGTTTATCCTCTGAAGATCCGGATGAATTTCTTTTTGAATTTGATATATTATGCAGAAGTTATGATTATGTTACTAATTCTCAAAAGTTGAAACTGTTTCCAGCCACCTTAAAAGGGAATGCTTTAAGATGGTTCATGAGCCTTGGAAGTCAGGTGATCACAACATGGGAGCAGATGAAACAGAAATTTCTGCTTAAATATCAAGACTACTTCCGGACGAGAGAAAATAAGGATGAACTATTCAATATGGCACAAAAGCCGGACGAGAATCTGGAGGACTATGTAGAAAGGCTGCAGTACAATATACAGAGATCTGATCATCCGAATATAAGTAAGGAAATTCACAAAACAATATTACTTAGAGGTTTAAGGGATGATTGTTTAGATATGTTAAACATGCTTGGCAAGGGAGATATATCTAAGGAATCATATGATGAGATTGTTGAAATTTCTAAGAGGTGTTCAAGGGGAGCTGCAAGGAACAGAGTAAGTAATAGAGATCCCACCTATTCAAGAGTGCAGAAATCAGCCAGTGGGGGAGCAACAAGAGCTGAAATAGGTAATTTACTTGAAGAATTTAAAACTGAGATGTTAAGTTCTTTTTCTTCACAAATTGACACTTTGCAGGTTAAGAAGAAGCAGGCTGAAGCAGAAGCAACTCTGGCTGTCTTTTGCCCGAAGTGCAGAGACAAACATCCACTAAGGGAGTGCCCATTGGACAAAATACCAATCTGCACCCTTTGTGAGAAAGATCATGAAACAAAACAATGTCCATCTCTACCAGGAATAAAGGCAGCATTGTAGCCAACGGAAGAAGAAGCTAAAGCAGTTTACTTGCTAACTCAAAGAAGACAATGGCAACTAAAAGGACAAGGTATGAACTCTAGTATGCCATTTAATCGTTGGAATAATTATTCTACTTTCGGTCAAACAAATTACCCTCCCTTTAATCAAATGCAATACCCACCCTTTAATCAAATGAATTTCCCACCCATGCAACAATCAAACCCTCCCTTTGTTGATCCTACAATGTGGACTCCTTGGCCCCCATAGCAGCCATCTTCTTTTAACCCTTGGAATTCAAATTGGAGAAGCCAACAACTCCCGTATCCAAATCAATTTCCTCAATTCCAACAACCACTTCCTCTGCCATCAAATGCTCCGCCAAATAACCAAATGAGACCCCAGCTACCCGTGCAACCAAATCCTAACCCCAATAATAAAGTTGTGCAAGTCATTGATATTCAGAATCAGTCTATATTTCCTACTATGCAATGTAATGATATTCATTTAAGATCCGGGAAAATAGTAGAGCCTATTATTGATGACATAACTTCTTCTGATTCTGATAAAGAGGAAACTGAGAAACATAAGAAAGCACAACCACCTTCTAAAAAAAGTGTTGAAATAACAGAACCACCATTCCCCGAGCGTTTGGTTTTAACTAGAACGCTTGAAACACCTGCTTTTAATCTTTTAGGGGAATTGCAAAATTTGTATGTTAAAATTCCACTTTTACAAGCATTAAGAGATGTACCAATTTATGCCAGAACAATAAGGGATATTTGTGTTAAGAAACCTGGTAGGAAAACTAAATATCCCCTTACAGTACATGTGATGGGTGACTTATCTGCATTAATGTCCGGAAAAACCCCTCCTATGAAATATGGTGATCCCGGCCATCCTACCGTAACAGTTCAGATTGGTAAAACAATGATTCCTCAAGTTCTGGTAGATTTAGGTGCTGTAATAAACATAATGACTCTTGAAACTTCACAATTGTTACAGCTGAATAACACAATCAGAGATACACCCACCATTTTAGAGTTGGCTGACCGTTCTACAATTAAACCTGAAGGAGTTGTTGAAGATCTACTTATCTCAGTTGAATCCTGGAATTACCCAGCTGACTTTGTTGTATTGCAGACTAAAACAAAGCTGGGGGGACACCCCTTAATTCTAGGGAGGCCATGGTTGGCCACAGCTGATGCCTTTATCAGTTGCAGATCTGGTTCAATGACAATTTCTAATGGTTATGAAACCAAACAGCTTACTCTTTATCCTCATGCTACACCCATAATTAATAATGAAGATTCTATGTGGATGGATTATGATGATAATGTTGTTCAGCCTATTCTAACTATTGGGCAAGCTTTAACTCTTAAAGACAATACAGAGGATGAAATAATTAATAATTTTATTTGTGAACCTTCTTCTGTAATTGCTGAAACACACAATCAATTGATTGCAATTTTTGAAACAGATACCCAAGAAAAGATTGAATCTGAAGACTTATCTCAGACATTAACCACCATCTCATCTAAAAGCATAACAGTTGAAATTGAACCTGGCAAGACATTAAATATAAATCCTGATCTAACAGTTGCTGAAACACAGCAGTTAATGAAGTTATTGCATGAATATAAGGAAGCATTTGCATGGGATTACACAGATATGAAAGGGATCTCTTCTGAACTATGTACTCACCGAATTTACATTAAAGAGGGATGCCGACCAGTTTGTCAACCCCAAAGACGAATGAACCCTAATTTACGAGAAATTGTTAAAGAAGAACTTCAGAAATTGCTTAATGCAGGATTTATATACCCTATATCTGACAGTGAATGGGTTTCCCCATTGGTAATTTTCCCTAAGAAAAACGGGAAATGGAGAGTATATGTTGACTACAAAGCCTTGAACAAAGCTACTCAAAAGGATCACTTTCCTTTACCTTTCATTGATCAGGTGTTGGATAGTCTGGCAGGGAAGAAATTCTTTTCTTTTCTAGATGGATTCAGTGGGTATAATCAGATTAGAATTGCACCCCAAGACCAAGACAAGACCACTTTCACTAGCCCTTGGGGAACCTTTGCTTATAGAGTTCTTCCATTTGGGCTATGTAATGCACCAGCAACTTTTCAGAGGGCTGTTATAGGAATTTTTTCTGATATGCTGAATGACTCTATGGAAATATTTATGGATGATTTTACTCCTTATGGTGTGTCTTTTGAAGATGCATTACAAAATCTTGAGAAGGTACTTAAACGATGTATGCAAGCTCACCTCTCCCTAAGTACTGAAAAATGTCATATGATGATGAGTGAAGGAGTAGTGCTTGGACATTTTATTTCATCTCAAGGTATTCAGGTAGATCCATCTAAAATATTGGTCATTCAGAATCTTTCTGTTCCTAAAACGCAAACTGATGTGAGAATTTTTCTAGGACATGCTGGATACTACAGAAGATTTATTAAAGATTTTTCTAAGATAGCTTCTCCATTATTTGTGTTGCTTATGAAAAATGCTAAATTTAAGTGGACTAATTCTTGTCAGAAAGCTTTTGAAGAACTCAAGCATCAGTTGTCTACTGCTCCTATTTTGAGGGGGCCTGATTGGGCCCTCCCTTTTCATATATCTTCTGATGCTTCAGACACTGCAATTGGAGCCGTCTTGGGACAAGAGGAAAATCATCTTCCTTATGCTATCTACTTTATCAGTAAGAATATGACCCCTGCTGAGCTTAATTATACAGTTACCGAAAAGGAGTTTCTTGCAGTAATTTATGCCATTAATAAATTTCAACACTATATCACTGGTTATTCTACTTTTGTGCACACTGACCACTCAGCTATCAAGTATTTAATGAACAAATCTGTTACAAATGCTAGAGTTACCAGATGGCTATTATTACTGCAGGAATTTGATATCACAATTGTAGATCGGCCTGGTAAAGAAAATGTGGTGGCTGATTTCCTTTCACAGTTAAAAACTGATAATGATATTCCAGTAGATGATTCTTTTCCCGATGAGTATTTGTTTGCAGTTTCTTCTCACTCTCCATGGTATGCAGATATTGCTAATTATTTGGTTGCAGGAAAATTACCATCACACCTATCATACAGAGAAAAGAGAAGAATTGTTCAACAAAGTGCCAGGTATAGCTGGATAAGTGGGTGTCTTTTCTACACAGGGCTTGATCAGGAAATCCGAAGATGCATTAGGGAAGATGAAGTGTATGACATACTGAAAGCTTGTCATGATGGCCCTTGTGGAGGGCATTTTGCTGATAAGAGAACAGCACACAAAATTCTGAGGATGGGTTACTATTGGCCCTCATTATTTAAGGATGCAAAGAAATATGTAAGGGCTTGTGACAGTTGCCAGAGAATGGGTCAACCTAATCATAGAGACCAAATGTCATTAAACCCCCAGGTAGTTTCTGAACCATTTGAAAGATGGGCCTTGGATTTCATAGGACCCATTAACCCTCCATCCAATCAAAGAACTTATATATTAGTCTGTACAGACTATATGACTAAATGGGTGGAGGCCAAAGCACTTATTAGAGCCAATGAAGAGGTTGTCCTAGCTTTCTTATTTGAAGAAATCTTCACTAGATTTGGAATTCCTAGAGAGCTAGTTACAGATGGAGGACCTCCATTCAATTCTCATGGTTTTAAGTCTACCATTCAGAATTATCATATTCATCATAGAATGACTACACCATACCACCCCCAGGCCAATGGGCAGGTGGAAAGCACAAATAAAGTATTAGAAGCCATTCTAACTAAAACAGTGAAGGACAACCGGAAGGATTGGTCTCAAAGGCTTCCTGAAGCATTATGGGCTTACAGAACTACTTGGAGAAACACTACAGGTTTTTCTCCCTATGAATTGGCTTATGGTAAAAATGTTGTTTTTCCTGTGGAATTTGAAATCAAAACTCTAAGAACTGCTTTAGCTGTTAATCTTGATTTGACTGATGTGCAGACAGCTAGGTTGCAGTAGCTTCTTGAATTGGATGAAAAGAGATTAGATGCCATTCACCAAATAACCATGATTCAACAACAGAGAATGAAGTGGCATGATAAAATTATCAAACACAAGCAGTTCCAAAAAGGTAATTGGGCCTTGTTGTATGACTCTCGGTTTGAAAATTTTCAGGGTAAGCTACGTACACGTTGGCTTGGACCATATGAAGTAGATGCTGTTTTTTCTAATGGAACGGTAAGACTTCTAACAATTGATGATTCGAAAACACCCTTACTAGTCAATGGTCATAGGCTTCGTTTATACCAGCGCCCTGTTTCTAAAGAGGATTTCAAGACTGCTTGCATGACTGATATACACTATCTTTTTCTAGGGGAGTCTTCTGATCCTCACAACATTTAATTTTCTGCACTATTTTTTTAGTATTAGACTAGATTAGATTTAAAACTAATAATCCCTGTCAAGGGTTGGCATATTACAATCGAATTTTGCAGATTCTGGAAAAGCTTATTAAGGAGGACAGATTCATCATAAGAAGATCTGAAGCTTCAGTCACAGAAGCTTGTTCCCTTCATTTTACCCCATTTCCTAGCAATATCCCTTCATCCCATTTCTACATTATTTCCCTTTTTCCATTTTTCCCACTTCTACCATTCCTGAAATATCATCCTTCAGCTAGTATTTCCCATTCCTTACTGCTGAAATTATCCCTTATCAAATATTTCCCCCACTTGTGCTAAACCCAAGTCATTATATCCCATTTTCCTGATTTTTCCTGTTGCTGAAACACCAGTTTCAACAACATGTCGTTCATTTTTCCGTTGCTGAAACACCAGTTTCAGCAACCTGTCATCATTAAAACATCATTTCTTTCCTCTGCTATACAAGCTTTTCAGTTCTCCACTTTTACTCTTCAGATCCTTTGGGTGAATATTATTCAGTACTGAGCAGATCCTGATATGCTCCTGTTCTACATCTCAGAGAAATCTACAGATTCTTCCATTAATATCAAGCCATTATGAAGCACTCTATACTTCGAATTTTCAAAACCAAAGGTAAAAATATAAGGTATGTGGTTTTAATGTAATGCAGTTAAATAATATTCTAAAGAGAGGATCTCGCTCATAATTATTGCAATCTCCACACGCTCAAACATCATTGCACCATACGTAGGGGGGGGGGGAATTTCGAAAACTGAATAATCATTTCACATCACCCAATCCTCCGTCATTCTTCATATCCATTTCCGCCGTCATTGAGACTCCACATCCTCTGTTGCAACAATTAGCTTGACCAAAGCCTGTGTTTCTGTCTTCTGTGCCTCTGCATGTGACTCAAGCTAGTAGCCATGGGAGGGTCGGCTATCAGACACGAGCCTGGTTCGATAACTCTTCTTCAAATGTTCCCGGAAGCCTATCAAATCTTTCAACAAGCAGGATGGACAACATACTTCGAAAGGTTGGGAGAATTTGATCAGCATCAAGTTTTAGAGCTCGCACAGAATCTTTAGGGGAATTATTCAGTGGTTCAAGGGGTCCTCATTTCAGTTACAGAGGAGGACATAGCTCAAGTTTCAGGTTTGCCGGTTATCGGGACTCGCTGGTTCAGTAGGAAGCAAGTGATTTTAAATGCACAGCAAGATTTTCTTCTTCCAGATGAACCGGTTGAACTTAAAGGCTGCGGTATAAGTCTGCATTCACTTCCTCAACCATGGCCAACAGTAGCAGAATTCATCAAACACTACTTGACATGCGAAGGGCGTTACCAGGTAGTCTACCAACACGACTTCGTTTTGATGAATCATTTGAGGAATGGTCGATTAGTTAATATTCCCTATTATCTGCTTGGTTGTATCAAAAACATGTCATATTATTGTAGACAGGTTAAATTCCCATTTTTATCCCTTACCCATCACCGTTTATGCCAATTATTAATTCAGAGGGGTTTTGCTCAGCAAAACCCCCCTCTGAATAATCCACTCCTCATTCCCCAGCAGGCCGAAATCCCCCAACAAGCCGAAAGTTGCCAAGAAGCTCCTGAGAGTCCTTATGAAGGGCAACTGGACGATATCCCAGACTCCCCAGTAATTCCGTCCTCAGAACCAGTTGACCTACCCCCAAGTTCGTCCCACTTAGTAGAGTCACCCCTTCCCACTATTTCTATCCCTAGCGATGACTCTCCAACACCCCCATCCCCACCTACTCATAAAAGGAAGAAAAGAACCCCAACAGTCTCTGTCTCAAAATGACGAACAAGGGCCACATTCCAAATTTTCACTTCTTCCGAAAGCCCTTCCCCCAGAAAAGAATCTTCCCCTACACAGAAAAGGAAAGACAGTGATTTCTCTGCTTTCCTACCAAAAAGGAAAATGAAAATGACTGTTGAAACAGGAGTTACTCCCATTTCCCCTGACCCCGCCACTATTCTGTTAAAACTTCAATCCTCACCCCCATTTCAAATTCCCCAACCCGTCTCGTCCGGTGGCACTGCCACACAAGAACTAGTGCCCCGGGATAACATGACATCGTTTATGGCTCAAACAGTGACTTCCACACAAGAACCAGTCACTTACCCAGAGGCTGAAACACAAGAACCAGCCACTATGGTACAAGAATCATACACCAAGCATGATAATACAGGGAAACCAGCTGTAGCTGCTCCACAAGAACCAGCTACAGCTGTGGATCAGCAGGCAACCCCAACAGAATCAACCAGCACACAGGGTTCACACACTATGGCATCTTTATTGGAGGAAAATGAGTTTTTGAAGTCTGAACTAGAAGCCTATAAGAATGAATTAATCATGGCACGAGAAGCCTTTGATAGAGAATTGAATCTCTACATGCTAGCACACACAGCATCAGCACAAAATAGGGATCCATGCAGAGAATACATGTGCCATGAGTGTGGTAATATTTACCAACAGGCAGGATACAAAGTAGTCAAAATTCAGGTATCTGAGGCATCTACATCAGCTGCAGTTAAAGAAGAACACCCTACTACTCCACAAGAACCAGTAGGGCTCTCAAAAAGTCTAGAAAAAGAAACTAAACCACAGATATCTCGCCCTGTGCTAGTCAACTCAGCTAATCAGACAATTCCCCAACCACAGATATCTAGACCTGAGCTAGTCAGCTCAGCCACTCAAACAATGTCCCAACCACAGATATCTAGCCCTGAGTTAGTCAGTTCAGCCACTCAGACAATGCCCCAACCCAGTACTTCTAATGCCGGGACACAGACCCTGCCATGGAACCAATTAGAACTTATGAACAAATGGAAGAAACAATATGCTGTAGATCAAGATAAAATATTACAGCAGCATAAGTTAGCATGGCAGAATCACATGTATGCCAACTGGGATAGTTGGGAACAGACATTGCAACAGCTCAGGGATTCCAAGAAGGAAGTCAAGGAATCAAAGGAAAAGATGGTTTTGATGTTTTCATTAGTGCAAAAGTTGATGGCTACCCGAAAACCCTCTGTGAATTATTCTCTCTTCCTCTCTGAACGTTTGGTTTATTTTCAATTGAAGGCAATAAAGGATGGCAGACCTCATGAATTTTTTACTGCGGAACAATTTGTTAAGACTTTTGCTGAGGCCCCTGAAAGTGACCAACATTTGTTGTGTGAACTTTATCTCCATAACGAGGCCATGCCTGAGAATAGAAAAGTCAATCTCACTCCAATTGTAGGTGATGTACAAATAAGGGCATTTGTTTCATTCCTGGCCAATCAGCTCACCTGGCAAACTGCGTTTATTGCAAGTAGTCATAATGAGGAGAATAGGCTCCTTTGGATTAGATCAGAACCTTTAAGTCCGGCCATGTTTGTAGCACAATATCACCAATTCTTGCGGAAGCCAGGAATGCATTGGTACATACAACAACTACAGGCTTCAACACTTTTAAAGTGTCAACAACAAATCAGAGTAAAGGAGGCTGCTGCATTGAAGGCCAACACTATGTTTTGGCAGCAGTCATGTAAGGAAAGACAAGACTATCACCCTTTTAGCCCTGATAATCTTCAAGCTGCACTTTCCAGGGTACCTAATTATATCAGATGTATTCGGCATTGTGGAGAAAACTGGATTGGTTACCATTTTCATTTTCCAATTCTATGGATGCCTTCAGAGAAATATCAGTGTCACTACCAATTGGCTGACAGAGATGAAGCTGTAGCATGGCAGCAATTGCAGAACAATCGAGGATTCCGATCTCCGACAGAAGCCACCTTCTCCAGCTACTGCTTGAGCAACTTGCATGCACAGAGTCAGTACTCAGACTCTGACTCAGACCAGGAGTTGCCTGAGGACATGCAACACTTTCAGCTGGGGGGGATGTTAGGACCTCACTATGTATCATTTTTACTATATATTTTGACACCACCTTACCTTTATAACCATGTTTAAAAAGGATTCCATCATCATTTTCATTCACTTTATCCAAAGGTATATAAAATCCTCTTCTTTATTATATATTTAATCTGCTTACATATAATTCCATATTACTCTTATATTTCATCATTAATCGAAGTAGATTGTTGCTAACATAAGTCTAAAAGATCGCAGATAAGTTATATGCTGTGCTGGAACAATCGGCCGTTGCTGAAACAGTCAAACTTCGTTGCTGAAACAGTCGACTCCGTTGCTGAAACAGTCGACTCCGTTGCTGAAACAGCCAGCAGGCACGCAAATTCCGCCACTATTCGTAATTTGTGATTCTGGAAGAGCATTTTGTGGAACAATGGCAACAACATGAAGACGTGGTTACACGGATTATTCTGAATATAGTACTCTTTTGGTATCTGTTGTAACAATATCTTTTTATGGAAGAACAGAATAGCCTGTTTTAAGAAAGAAGAACAGATTCGGGATAAACGTAGATTTGCTCTCATGTAATTGTAAGAGATGTCTCCTCTTTAAAAAGAGGAGACATCATCATTAGAAAGGAGTTCGAGTTTGAAAGCTACAGGAGAAAATTGTGTTTGAGAGAACTGGAGCTAGACTCCATTTGTAATGTATCATTTCTTTTGACAGATGAATAAAATTTCCTTTTGAGCGCTCCAATTTAATTCTTTCCCTGGGGAATCTTGTGAGAGGGAAAGGGCCCGCCTTCCTCACAAGATTCACCCGACTGTCCCTGTAGTTTGTTTAATTTCTTTATGCTATTTTCACTTTACTTTAATTCTGTTGCTGAGACACCAGTTACACAGTTCTGTAGTTTATTGAGTAATCTGTTTCCTTAACGCTGCATATGATTAGTACATTCATTCTTAAGAAGTTGAGAGATCTATTTCTGTTAATTGTTTGAACGTATGATGCTGGGAAGCAGGTGCTGAAGGTTCCTGTACAAAGGAATAGGGTCCTGTTTCCATTGATTGCCTTTCTTTTCCTGCAGTGTGATTAGAAACAGGAGACAGGTGCTGAAGGTTCCTGTTCATGGGAATAGGGTCCTGTTCTCTTGAGTTATCTTTTCTACAGAGTGATTAGTGTCAGGTAGCAGGTGCTGAAGTTCCTATTTAAAGGAATAGGGTCCTGTTCCTATTATGGTTGATTGGTTTCCTTTCCTGCAGATTGATTTCCCTTTATTTGGATTCTAAACTGCAATATAGGAATTACTTCTGCTATAACATAAGTAACTTCAGCTTTGATTAAACAGAGTGTGAATAATTAGATTTGTATGATTGATAATTGTGTGGATTTTTACTACAACATTGTTTTTGCTTTTGAAATTGAGAATATCCAAAGTAAGGCAGGATTGTTCTTGAATAAACAGATTTATTGACAATTTATGTGGGAGCTGAATGTGAACAATTAAAGCACCAATGTTAACAATTAATGTTAACAATATCCCTACCCATCTTGTTAGTGTAGTCTTCCAAAACAAGTGCAGCCGCATGATCTGCTTATCAAAACTCGTGCATTACCTTCTGCCTTCTTCTTCAACCAAACAATTGAGCGAGAATGCCTCCTGGATCTTTCCAATACAGTGTTGCTCTAGGCACAAAAATTTTGCAAATTTTAGCAGAATCCCTACTTTCTCTTGGACATGCCCGTAGGAGGAGACAAATGCTGAAGGATATAGACGATATCTGAATACCACGGGGACTGTAGAAAAATGTCTGCAATTGGAACCAGCAAACCTTCATCTTCCTCTTCTGCCACTGTTGTTATAAGGTTTATATCTAAGGCGTGCAGATTTGATTGGGCCATCAATTTCGCCAAGCCTTGGCCTTTGATCAATTTCGTGGGCTTGATCTCCAGATCATACTCCAACATGGCTGCTATCCACTTACCTCTTCGACCTTCTGAATCAGTTTGCATCAACACCGCCTTCACTGCTGCGTTTGGGACATATGCTATAGTATGTGAATGCAGAATATAGACCCTGAAATCCTTCAATGCTTTGATAAGGGCCAATGCATGTTTTTCAATGATATTATACCTCAAAGCAGCGTCTCTAATAGTTCTACTAAAAAAGGCAATTGGCTTTTCGATCTCGTCTCTCTTTTGCATTAAAACTGTCGCTAAAGTATGCTCAGATGCAAACGAAAATATGATAAAGTCTTGAGTGTAGTCAGGACTGATCAAAACTGGGGCATTGGACAAAGCAAACTTTACCAGATTGAATGATTTGATAGCCTCCTCACTCCATTTAACAGTGTTGTCTTTCTTTAACATATTAGTCATTTCCCTCAAATGCTCAGCCAGATTGGGTATAAATCGACGTAAGAAGTTCATCTTACCATTGAATGCTTGGATCTCCTTCTTTTTTCGTGGCAGATCTATGAGTTGGATTGCCTCCACTCTAGCTGGATCAATGTGAATACCATCTTTGGAGATGATATGTCCCAGCAGCTTGCCTTCATCCATGGCGAAGAGGCACTTCTTGGGATTGAGAGAAATTCTGAACTTTCTGCATCGCTGAAAAACAACTCTCAAATGGTACAAATGCTCATCATTTGATCCTGAAAACACTGTCAAATCATCCAAATAAACAACCAGAAAAACATCTTTTTCATTTGCAAAGGCGATGTCCATTGCACGTTGGAAAGTAGCTCCTGCATTCTTCAGTTCGAAAGGCATTTTGGCATACTGGAAGGTTCCCCAGGGTGTTGTGAAGGCAGTTTTATCTTGGTCCTTCTCATGCACCAAGATTTGGTTGTAGCCTGAGTAGCCATCAAGTAATGACATCCTGGATGCTCCAACTACTCTCTGTAGAATATGGTCCATTTTCGGAAGTGGATAATTATCCTTTAAGGAAGCCTTATTCAAGTTCCGAAAATCTATGCACAACCTTATTTCTCCAGTCTTCTTACGTACCGGGACCAAATTTGAAATCCAGTCAGAAAATCTAATGGGGACTATGATACTAGCTTTGTATAATATGTTTACCTCTTTTTCAATGGATGGCAGCAGCTTCGGATTGATTCTTCTCAGCTTCTGTCTGAATGGCTTTTGATCTGGCTTGATAGGAATAGTATGCTGGATTATGTTCCTATCATACACTTTCAAATCTGAATAATCCCATGCAAATACATCAGAAAATTTGGAAAGCAACTTCACATACTTATCCTTCGCTTCAGGGGACAATGTCTTTGACAATTTCACGAACTTGGGCTGATCAGGTGTTCCAAGATTCACATCTTCAACTCCTTTCTCTGTGGGCACCAAGCTTGGCTTCTTTGCAACATCGTCCTGGTCAAACAGCTCCTCTAGAGGTATGAGACCTCTAGGAATTACGTTATCTTTCAGTTGCAATATGTCCATCTGGTTTGTTTCCATTTCTTGATCATCCACCACATACTCACCTTCTATGAGAGTGTCCTTGAATTTTCCATCACCCTGCAAAAATGCATTTATCTCATTATCATCCCAAAATACTTGCCAATACCTCAAATTATCCGGAACAGCAGGCATATGTTTGACATGGATTTCGAATTTTTTGCTGGAGTTCATCGGAATTTTCAGGTTACTTGCAGTAGTTGCAAGAGAATCAGCAATAAGATTCTACATCCTGGGCACTGTTGTCAAAGTGTACTCTGGGAATGTCTTCAAAATGTCCAGAACTGCATTTCTGTATGCCCTCAGTCTTGGATGTTTAGCTTGGTACTCTCCTTTCACCTGCTTGATTATTAACTCAGAGTCACCATACACAGAAATCCTTTTTGCCTTCAACTTCTTCAATATTTTGAGGCCTGCAATCAGAGCTTCATACTCTGCTTCATTGTTAGAGAATTCAAAAGCCAACTTGTAAGAACATACTCTAACATTACTAGGGACCTTCTTAGGTTGAAAAATAGGACTCCTAATCCATATTCCAATGCCAGCTCCATCCTTACCAACAGCTCCATCAAAATCCATACTCCACAGACCTTCTTCTTCTTCTTGTAGATGCTGAAAATTTGTTTCTTTCTCTTCTTTGCCTTGGCTGATTTCTGGCTGTTCATTATCCATTTGCTGCTGGCAGGCAGAAGGCTCAGAAGTACTTGTTGCTTTGTCTTTTTCCTGTTTGAGGATTTCTCTGAAATTTTCTGAAATCTCAGGTATCTCCTCCACTTGTACCAACTGAACATCCTCATCATTTAAACCACCATCTGAATATAAGACAAAAGACTCTAAATTTGTGTGTACTACATTGATGGGATGATTTACTAGCTTGTCTTTGCTAGTGATCATGTATTTCATTTTCTTTTCCCTATATAACTTTCTCAACTGGCCAAACACAGGGATTGTGGCATAGGAGAAATCAAGTTGTATGGTCCCCTTAAGTTTGGCACCCCAAGACCTAGATAGGAGCATTCCAAACCTTGGTGGGACATCAGCAACAACTACATCCATCAAGACATTTTTGGCTGGGATTTGATCTAAAGACACTACTAAATCTTTGATGAGACCAATACAGTGTACCCTACTTGAATCAAAAGAGTACAAATCATGGTATTTTCTAGTAACATCAAGGCCTAACTTCTCCATGACAGCTTTGGGCATTAAATTATGGGAGGCCCTGGAGTCTAACATGGCATTATGTAAGATAAACTCATGTAACCTAAGACTGAGGTAAAAGGGGGGAACTTCATTTTCTTCAGACTCTTGTGTGGCTGGACCAAAAATAAGTTCGGGGTAGTCATCCTCCACATTAACCATATCAGAAAGAGGGTCAATTTGCAAGACTTTAGACACCTGATTTTTATATACACTATTCTTTACCAACTCGGTCAAGGGCATAGACACTTTCAACTTGGAAATTTCATTTTCTAAATTAAAGGAGGGAGCTTTTTCTACCTCTTTAATAGGAGGGTCTTTCTTCTCCATTTTTTCTCTCGCTACGTTCTGCTGGCCTTTTTCTTTTGCGGCGTTCTCAGCTGTGGGTGCTTTGCTGGATGAAGGATTGGCCGGCTCTTTTCCTTTCTTCTGTGCCTCGTCCTTCATTTGTAGTTCTTTTCTCCTTTGAATGGGGCTGATGGTGACGTTTTTGTTCCTTAGAGAATACTACCCTTGCTGGGCTGACAGCGCATTCATATAACCTCTCTGGTAGTCATCAGATTCCTTTTCTATCACCACGTCATTGGCCAAAATGAAATTTTCATCCCCTTGAATGTCTGGAGTCGCCACTATGTATTCTTCGTCTTCTGTGAGGAAAATGGGTGCACCATCAGCTGTGAAAAAATGATTGGTTTCAAACAGAGGACCATCGTCGTCTGAGTCAGTCCCTTGCACGTAGTTCTGCTGTAACGGTGTTTTAATTGGCTGTTGTGGTGCCGCTTGGTCCTGCGCCCTTTGTTCTCTCTGTCTAATTCTGAATTGCGTTCGCTGTTGTCCTCTAAAATTTGGATTTCTTATTTGAGTTTCGGGTCTGTCGAAAATCGTCAAACGCTCAACCATATTTTCCATTGTACGAATTAGAGTGTCCATTCTGCTGTCCGAAGTGGAGGCTTCCTCTTTCACCACGACTTTCTTTTCGGTTCTAGCTCGAGCTCTTCTGGTCAGCAGATTAGCTTCAACGCTTACTGCTATTTTTTGCATTTCTTCAAGAGATGGTGGATCTCTTTCACGCAACTGATATGCCATATCGGCATCAAAACTATCCGGAAACTTTAGCGTAGCTGAATCCACGGGTGGTTTGAGGTTGGCCGGAATAGCATTGTATGCAGCATTGAATCTTAAACAATAGTCTTGCACAGTTTCACCCACATTTCTTTTCATATTCTCATATTCAGACAGAATTTGGTGTGGGTTCCTTTTCACCTCCCACCGGTCTAGGAACTATGTGTGTAACTCTTGCAAAGTGTGAATAGAGCCTGCTGGTAAAGCTCTGAACCACTTTCTCACTTCACCTCCGAAGCTTTGAACAAACAACCTGGTTGCTACATTCTCTTCTTCCACTTCATGCAAGTCAAAAAAGTCATTCATCTTGTCAACATGCTGCTGGGCTGTAATGCCTTGAGTGGCATCAAAGATAGCAATTTTACTCTGATAATCAGCAGGCATATCATTGAGAACCTGAGGTAAAACCAAGGGTGCATACCGGGCAGCCATATTTCTGGGAGGATTTACCACAACGTTTGTAATGCTGGAATTTGAGGTAGGTGTTGATGGAGGAGATGAAAATTGGGAATTGATTGATGGGAATGCTGATGAATCAGGAGGATGGAATGCTGCGCCTGATGATTCTGAAGGCTCAGGAATATAAGTTGCAGTGATAGACTGAGGCGAATTCAAAATGTAGTCATCAATGGAAGAATTTGCTCTCTGAACTTCAATATCTACAAGAAACTCCGGATCTAAAACCGTGTCTTCAAGTGCAGTTTCAGACTTACTTCTAAACAAAGAAAGCTCAAAATTCTCATCAAAAGTAATCTCCTCTACAAAAAAACATTCACTGGGCCGAGTATGGGACCCAAAAATAGGTGTAGGACTTGGCGATCCCTCCTGTCTTCTGACTATTCTTGGGATAAGATTCGGATTTTCGAACACAGGGGGAGGATTTGGATTAGGATTAGCCCTTGTATATCTTCTTGAAGCCAGTGTGGTCAACTTATTACTATACAATATTTATATCAGCCTAGAAAATTCTGAAATATCATCATCGAGACTATGCAAGAAAAATATTACTGGGGTGATAAATCTTCTACGCAAAAGTTTGTAATTGCTATCCCCAGTATGGTCACCAGAGATGTTAGCACCCAATCTGAACCTCAGGCTGAAAAAGGAAAATCATGGTAACAACTAAACCACGCTCAGCCTTGTAGCTAGCCCTACAAGGACAGGAGAGGGCTCTCTCCGTAGAATGGATATTCAATAAAATGGTAATGAAATGGTTTTAGGCTAGGTATATAAATGGGAAAAAGAGTTTTGATGAATTACTGAAATTTCAGGGATGTATGGAACAAGAGGACAGTATGAACTGAGGAATTAAATCAGGATGCAGAATATTTCATAGGGCAAGATAGGCAGGAGGTTTAGCAATCAAGTCTAAATAAGATGAAATGGAAAGACTGTTGAGAAGTTGAAAAGGGCATAATAAATGAATCATTTTCAAACAGAAGAAAATACACAGAGTATGAATGATTCCCTAAGGCAGAGCATATAAAATGGATTCTACCTTTCTAACTTGAAAACATTCAACTGGAGATGTTAATGAATGAATGGTGTAACATAACAATGTACATATGAAACATAAAGGAGAAACATATGCTAAAACTCATATCACATGAATCCCATAAATCAGAGCTGCATCACTTTATTTAATTCCCTGCCAAACTGTACAACGGAGTGCAGAGCTCACTGCCACACTATTTCCCTACTTCTGAGTTTTCAGACCTCCGACCTCTTTTTTTCTGCAAATAATTAGAATTTACAATAAATAGACGAATTTTTCCAGAATACAAATCGATGGAAGGGGATAAATCACAACTAAAGATAGAAGGCCAAAAGCCAACAGTCTCTTCGTAAAGGAAGAGCTGCATTACATCTGGCCAGTGAGAAGGCAAAAAATTGTAACGTAGATTTCTCTACAACGTAACTAAAGATGTGACTGTTACAATTTGGGTCTCGGCCTCTGGCTGTCGCTTTGCTTTCCATTATTCCTTTTGAATAACTGGCTTTTAATAAGATGTCGTTGCAGTAAACTGGAATAAACTGAAATAATGCCTTACGTGAAGGGAAATAGTGAATAAGAAGGAAGGGAGAGGAGGTGGGACCAGCATCTTAATCGCAATCGGGATCGGGGAGCGGGAAAATATATACAAAATAAAACTTTCGATGCGGTTGGATTAAACCATGGGAACTCCTTTAATAAATGTAATAAAATGCGATTTTGGGACTTACAAAGGGGAAAGGGCCTTTATATTATAATGGGGAGTAAGTGCTGTATGGTGGGCCCGGGGATAAAATCGCAATCGCAATATTGGAATTTGCGATGGGAATTTTTCGATGGGAATTTTGCGACGGGGATTTTGCGACGGGAATTTTGCGATGGGAATTTTTTGCGATGGGAATATTGCGATGGGAATATTGCGATGGGGATTTTGCGATGGGAATATTGCGATGGGAAATATTGCGATGGGAATTTGCGATGCGAATTTGCGATGGGGATTTTGCGATGATCGCACATCGCACATCGCACATTCCACATCAACAAGACACTTGAATCTCTAAACTTGCGATTTTGCGATTTTGCGTTGATCGTACATCGCACATCGCAAATTCCACATCAACAAGACACTTGAATCTCTAAACTTGCGATTTTGCGATTTTGCGCTAAATTGGTGGGGTTTATATATATGATATAAATTTTTTATAAAGTTTGTGGGGTATTGGTCGGAGAAGTGTTTAAGGGGAGGGACTTTGTAATATGAAGTTTTTTATTATAAGGTCCAAAGGCATGGAGGGGAAGTGGTTGGGTAATAAAATCGCATATTTTATTAAATGATTTACAATGCGATATTATAATCGGAAGGGGGAAGGAAGGGTTTTTTAAAGGGATTTGAACATAAAGTTAAAGGGGAAACATGGGAAATAGGTGGGGCTTAGGGAATAGAGGGCTTTTACTTCACTTAAGCACAAAATTCAATCCCGAAGCCAGTTTTGAGAGTGTAGTATACCGTTGGAAAGCTCTTTCCAGGCTCTTTCTGATGGATCTACTTTGAAGATGATTTGGTGCTAAACATACTACGGAAAAATTCTCTGAAGGCAGAGACATCACTTTGTGGAGATAACAGCTTCTGACTTGTGGCTGAAAGGAAAAGTATCATGTCTTCACCTCAAAACATGGTTTTGAGGTGAAGCTTGCATCAAACCAAACAAATGATATCTTTGATCTTCTTGGTGCTATGACTTTGTATTTATTGACTTCCTCATGACTTCGCTGATCTTTATTTGACACTTGACTCATTAATTTGACCATGGCGAGACCTTAGAGACTAATGAGACCCATCCTATGACCTACTAATATGATTTTGAGAATGAAAGTGACAAGTGACTGAAGATCATAGGAAGGAAAATCAGCAAGTACCTCATGAGGGAAAACTGGTAACAAATTACTACCATCAATGAATCCATGACCTAACGGAATGGCGAAATTGATTATTATGGGACTTCTAATATGCAAATGCAAAAGAGCAATTTTGATCACTGATGGCAGTATGACTAGAGTGACACTAACAGTTTTTAAAAAGGTTAAAATAATGTCGGGCCCCATTGTAAATCCCTTCTTGGTATCCTTCGACTCTTATTCCTAATGTATTATTAACATCCTGCATTATTATATCAAATCCATGTTTTAATATATTTACCCCATATTATATTGACCCACTTCATATATTACTCCCTGATCCCATATATTATTAAGCTTTAGCATATGGTTTATATATATATATATATCCTCCCGCTTTAACATATTTCCCTGGGTCCCACTTTGTTATTTTTAACCTCGTTGATCATATACCCTTACCCCACTTTATATTACCTTTTCGCATATAATAATCCCAACCCCACCTATCAAAATCCCCCCAACTCATCCCTCGACACCCGTCAACCGCCCGATTGGCGCTACCAAGATAAGGCCATTCCCAAATCATTTCGCAACCTCAATTATCTGACGCTTAAAACCAATCAGAGGTGCAAAATGGGTGGTTTCTCACCCCCGCCTCCCTGCCACGCATCATTCCCACAGTGTATCGCATCCTCCATCCTGAAACCATCTAACCACTTTTTACGATGCGAAAACTGCCAACCTATATTCGCGCATTGAAATGAAACCGGTCATTGTTTGAAACTTAAACTCGCGCCGGTCATTGTTTGAAACTTAAACCTCCACGCCAATATGATTAACCGCATCCGGTTAAAAGAAATAAAGCTCGCCCTTAAATAGTTTTTCACCATTTTTGTTGAAGTTTGCGCAAAAATATGGTGCCGACCTATTTTTAAGCTAAAGAAACCTTTGCCGACTTATGTTGAATCCAATCTAGACCAGAATTCGAGCATGTTGCTACCAGAAGCCTGTGCCAACTTAGTCTGATGCTTTATAAGACCAAGAAAGCCTCTGCTACAATCAGAACCCTTTCTGCAAACCGAAATCACCTTTTCATAGGTATGCCTAAGCACCTGAAACCATTTATCAAGCAAGAAAGTAATAAATTGATAAATTGAATAAGTTTAAATGGCCTCCCAGAGCATAATCTCTGTTAACCCCCTGCAACCACCTGTAATAGATGTTCAACACACTCCCCTTGCAGAAAAAGATTTCAAAATCAATGATACAGTCACTGATTTCAACCTCTTGGACATCCACTGTTGGAGCCATGATAAATCCATAGACCAGGCTGATTATATCTACCTTTAGGAATCAAATTTTCCTAAACATATTTTCCCACAGACCTTCTAGTTTCTAGAAATCATCAGACTCTATCAAATGAATTACTTTCCCAATGAAAGAGCCCTAGTAACCACTAGCAAAGATATTTTGTTTACAACCACTGCAGAATCAATAAATCAAATATTACATATCCAACCTAAGCCTGATGATTCCCCATTGTCTATTGAAATCCTCACTTAATTATATTTAAAGCTAGACTTTCCCAAGAGGTTTCAAATCTTCCAAACCTTTCTTCCTCCATCAGTGGAAAGAGTAACCCACCTTATTGAGCTTCAATTTTTTCAGAGAGAACTAGACATATTATCACAATGTTGTCTTGCATTCTAGGGTACTTCACAGATGAGTGTGTAGATGCTTCTATCTTAGGTTTTTTGTCCATTTTCTACCGAGGACAGCCTTCAGCTTCTACATTTAACTTTGCTCAATACTTATCATATTTCATCCATGAGCAATTAGTTAAATTACCAGAAAAGGAGTGTTTAAATATTCATTAGTTTTTTTTCATTTGTTCCTATACTTCCAATCATAAAGGTTTGCAGTTAGCCTCCAAAAACTAGACAGAGATGGTAACCCCCAATATGTAGTATTCTGGACTTCCTTAATCAGAAAGGATTCCACATAATTCACCTACAAGGACTTCATTCATTCATTTTTTCATCAAGTTGTAAACATGTTAAGCAGTAGTAGTCAGCCTAGGATCAGTGAAGAAATAAAGAAAATATTACAATTGTCTGAACAAAATAGAACAGGAGACTGGTATTTATACCAGAACCACACTGAAATTAGGGTATATGGATGTCAACTCACTCCATATAAGTTTCCCAGATACCTCCCAATGAGTTTATTTTCATTAGAATACATAAAACATATTCTAAACTCAGATGAGGTTAATTTCCTATCAGCAAAAAATAAAACTCGGTTTAAAATTAAGAACCAGCTTGGTCCTTTCATTTGCAATAATAGAAATGTTGGTCAACAAGCAGAAAAATTTTTACAGGATTTCAAGTTCAGCAATAGTTTCAAATGGCAGTATGATCCTTTGGGAGTCATCATTAAACTAAGAGTCAAATTCAAATTGACTCCTTTTGTCCATGAGTCAAAACCAGAGATTAAAAAGTATTCCAACCAGTCAGAGTGGTTTGAAAATACTTTGCAAGAAGTAGAGAAGAAAGGTGATACTAGTTCCATTTTGCATACTCCAACCCCACAAGACAGGAACTCAAAGAGGCCAAGAGAAGAAGGTTCATATTCTACTGAAACCACTACTGACACCAAATTCAAGTTAATCTATAAGAAAAAGGCCAAAATGAATCCAATAGTTGAAAAATAAGAAATAATTGACACAAATGAGATTATTGATACAGGTATAATTGTCAGGGGTAATGCACCTCCCACAGTTTCAGAGGAAACACAGTTGCCATCAACCTCTAGTGCTCAGATTATTCAGAAGCAACATAGTGTTGAAGTTTCTTCATCAAGAAAATCAGTGGACAAAGAATAGGATATAATGGAAAAGTATAAAGAAATTAAATTGAGGAATGAGGCATTGAAAGTTGTAACATATGCCCAATATTGGAAAAAAACTCCTAGTGACCAAAACAAGTTACTTTCAACCTTTGATTATAAAACCAGGAAGATGCAAATGACCTTTTTGTAGCCAATAGTTCAAGCTCCAAAATCATCAACAGACTACAGGAAAACGGCATTTGAATTTCAAGCTAAAGATCTACATCGAATAGATCAGATTGAGTTCCATAAGCAAGCAGGAGAAATTATTTACTCCACTATGACCAACAAAGCTATGAGTGTTCAAAAACTTCAGAAGTATCTAGAAAATATCAGAACACGGTTAAAACTAGAGAAGGCATATTTACAAGCCAAGGATAATAGAATTAAATCATTTGAAGAATTGGTCATGGAGGTTGGATATGATCCCAAGAACATCAAAGCAGCTGAAGAGCTCATCAAAAAGAAGAATGCAGACATTGTTGTATTGAATAAGAAGCTGAAATTACCTCCCACAGAACATCCACAAACTAAGGAAGTTTTGGAGAATGAAGGTCAGAAAGATGAAATGATGAATCTCATCATTTAGTTGACAGCTCAACTGAGAGAAATGGAGAATAAAATGGATAAATTGGTACAAGAAAAGAATACCAGCATGGAAGCAATTCTTGTTGCTTCCATTTATATAACTTCAACAACATTTCCATCTACTTCATCAACTCCATTACCTACAACAGTATCGGCTACTACAGCAACACCAGCGACTACACCAACAACAGATTCAATAGCAACAGCTCATCCCAATAATGAGACAGGTAAATTGATCAAAGTTATGCAAGACATGTCAATCCAAACAAATGAGATTAATAGACTTAAAGAACAAATAAAAAGTCTAGAATATGAAAAGAAGTTGGTACAAATAATGCATAAATCAGAAACTTAGAAGTCAAACAGATTGACTAACAGAATATATAAATAAGAAAAATAATTGACCTTGAAAGAACCACTTGCCCAAGAAAAACAGCAGTTGCAGGCCAATATCATTAACTCTATTAATGATATTTGTCCTTCCATCCAAGTTATATTTGAGCAGAAATATTTGATAAAAGAAGCAAGTGAAGCTATTCAGAAAGTCAAAGAAGAACTTGGGAAGAAACTAGAAGAGGCCACTGAGATTATAAAGTTTCTTAATTCCAAGAACAAACAGGAATTAGAAGAAATTGGTATAAGTGGCATAACAAAAACATTCTTAGAGGTAAAAAAGGTAATTTCCAAGAGAAACTTGATGACACAACTTGAAGATAAGTGTCAAACCATGGAGTTAGCAGTAAACAGGTTCTTGATCAAATTTGATGTTTTGAGGCAGAAAGGTCTGCCTAATCCTTTGGTGATCAATGACAGATAAATGAAGCATGAAGATTATGACAAGAAAATTAGACAAGTGGCTAAAGAACAGTCCAAAAATTCCTCCATGAAAGAAATACCTACAGGCAAAGTACTCTATCAAACTTTTGAAAATCTATTTTACCTCCAGCATGAGGTAAATCATATCTTTATAAACAAGCCTACTTTTGAAAAATACACCGAGGATGATGAAATTTACAGGAGAATGGTAAAAATCAAATTACCAGATGAAGAGGCTTGGGAAAAATTGTATGATTTACTGTGAAAGGTAAAAGTAAAGTAGTTAACAGAGCAGACAAGGTCAAAGGTGTAAAAAGAGAAGTCAAGTTAAAGTAAAAACAGAGCATGCAGTTTAAAGAGCAGTAACAAAGTTTAAAGATGAAATCAGATAACAAGGAAACGTAAAGGATACTCAACAGAAAAATGGCAGCTAGCGTGAAAGAAACATTCAGAGAGATAAAGCAACAAAAGATCAAAAACAAACAGCAAGCCAAATAAGCAGGGACATCTTGCATTAGTTACATAGGTGTCTCTATCTTCCTGCATGAAGATATTTATTTTCCTTGAATAATTCATAAATCATTTTTAGGATATTTTGTATTAGTTTTTGTATAAATACTTCATAATTCAAAGTATTGAGTGTGGATTTCTGAACATTTCTATAGTTGTAATTGATTGAAACACCTGAGGGTTTATTGTACCATTTTCAAGTCAATAGACATGACAAGTAATAAAGGAATTGCATTACAGGATTCATGTGCTAAGCCACTTCAGTGAAGTATCTTTCAATTTTTCATGTTTTTCCTTAAGTATTCCATAAACTTGTATGTTTTCTAAATTTAAATGTTATAACCGGAATATTATTGCAGAATTTGTTTAAGTACACTCTGTTCTGAAATGTTATTCATTTCAATGTTTTATTCTGATATCCAGATCTGAGAATCCTTAATTTCTCTCCCATCCCAATTGACCTCTTTCAAACTTCCTTCATTATCCGATTTAAGGAATCCTTAACTGCTCTTTGATCCTGATTGAAAACCACTTCACCATCCAGCCTAAAAGATCTGATTTTTCTCAGCTACCTTGCCCTGTGAACACTTCCTTTAGAACTTGATTTTGTCATGTTTTCTTGATACATTGACTCCATAGCCCAATGGAAAATAGATAGTCATCTATCCATCTAAATCAGTAATTCCACCAAACGAATTAAATCAAACTAAATCAATATTACATAACTAGCTTAAAATCAATTAAAACAACAAAGTTAAATCATTAAGAGAGAGCCCTCTCTGAGCATTAGGATGGCTAGATCCTGATCTCAAAAGTAGGTTGATAGTTACCTCTAATATTTCTTTAAACACACAGACAACCCTTGGAAATTATTGGAGTGATAACTCTTCTTACACCATTTCATAGTAAACTATGTCGAGATGACGAAAGGCTTCATGCGTTTGCTCAAGAAAGGGACACCGTATATATGGGATGATCAGGCTCAACTGTCGTTTGATGCCTTGAAACGAACTTTCTTTTTAAGGACTTTTTCTAGCTCATAAAATTGAAAAAACCCTGAGTTTCCTTTGTTGGGCTCGTTAAACTACCACGACGAAGAAATATTAGCCATTCTTTTCCATCTTTTTCTAGCTCGTTAAAAAACCAAAAAAGTGACAGAGTTTTTCTTTGTTGGACTCGTTAAAATTTCACGAAGAGCATCGATTTTTTCTTCGTCTGACTCGTTAAAACTTCACGAAGAATATTGAGTTTACTCCGTCTCCTCGTACTCATAACAAAATGAGCCATATTTCTATTGAATATAGGTTTATCACTTTATCAGGATTCAATGGACTAACTTACGGAAAATGAATTGTGTCGGGCTTACTATTCTCCCTTCGTCGTGCCCAATTATCAAACATGACAAAGGTACCCCCTAGTTGTCTTTTATGATGTTTTTCAGAGTCTCTAAATATGAAAAGATCACCGAGTTTACCCGTCTGGACTCATTAAACTTAATCAGACGGGGAAAAATTTAGACAAAGTGGATACTTATTCTGTTATACTCTAAAGGTTGATTTGGTAGCACAAAATCTTGAACATGGCACTTCCTAGAAAATTCACTCGCAATTAGCCGAACCCTACCATCTATGAGTTTAGCCTTCGTATGTTGATGCCCCTGCATTGGTGAATCCTGACACCCTTTGGTGTTCATTAAGCCTAAGTTGCCTGGTACCCTGTTACTCTGCCTTCTATTGTTCAAGAGGATCCTTCTATCTACTGCTTCATGTATCAGCCGAGCCATCATATACCAGAAATTATTTGTCATCGTCAATTACTCCCATTTGCTCTTGACTATCTCCAAAACAAAATCATCTTTTCTTGTTTCATGTCGACTGATGTAGGACACCTCAGTGCCTGCCTTTCAACAAATCTCTTCCTATCGACTTCAACATCTTATCTAGGAATTTGATCTAGAAACACATCAATACCCAAGTGCTTGCAGACCTCAGTGGCAGGTTACCTTGTGTTTGATTGGAGGTTCTCATTATTGGCTCCCAGTCGAATGATTCTATGAGTGTTCGACATCAACTCCTTTTATTCACACTCGCTAGATTGTACGGTGCATCTTGGGGACCATCATTATTATTGGTGGCCACCCTCGCGTCTCTTAACAGTTTTTGTTATTGACTGGTAATCAGACGATTTCCCACATGTTATGTTCAACTACAAATCCTTCATTCACATGTGCGGAAATATGCAGTTTAGTGAAGCGGCGGCCAAGACCTTGGGTTGAGGCTTACATCATTTCAGTGATGTTTCCTCTCCCAAGTTGCGATATTGTTTACGGAGACAACTTATCAAATTGATCCTGCCATGACACAAGCTTCCACATTGTGCTTATCGGTGGACACACTGATCATATCTCCTTTAGAGAAATCATTTTGATACAGCTACTGAGCATGGGAATGCACGACTCAGGACAGATACTTATATTCCTGACATATGTTGTTGTTTCAAGTCTTCCTCGGTCCTCCAACTCCTCTCGCTCTACTACATATATTGTAAAATATTTCAGCCATCGTCTTCGCCTCTAACCTCACACTTTAGGGGGCATCTGTTACAGGACAAATGACCTCCTCATCAGCTCAGAGGAGAAGGTAACATGGAAGGAAGAAAATGACCCAGACAAAGACCCATTTTTCCAAGGTAACACACCCCCAGAAGTAGCTAGGCAAAGTTATAACGCACCCTAGCCATGCAAAGGGAGTGTTAGTACCTAGGGTAACGCTCTGTCTTTCCTAAGGGGCAGCATTATTCGTGTTTGAATGTGAAAAGGGAAATATCCCGCGAAAACTGACTAGCATTTCCAGCTTTTTCTCAGAATGAGTCAATTCAAAAGCAGAAACTTATGGTATAAACCTTTTATTAGATATTGCCAAACACAATTGAACTCCTATAGAAGGCAAAATCAGGGAAAAGCTAGGAAACATCAATATCTTTCCTGATTCAAACTAGTTGAAAGGATTGGAAAGGTTTGTCCTCTCCATTTCCTATAAATTGGAGGTTTGGGCTCTTGGTCAAAGGTCGAAGGTTTGATCATGTGTAGAGAAAAATTTCATTGTTGAGTGTGAGGCTTAAATATTGGCAAGGTTCATTAAGGACTCTTAGCCCAAGCATCATCACACTTGGAGAGAAAGAAAGAGAGAGAGAGGAATTGGAAGACTGAAGAGGGCTTGATACAACTAACGGTTGTAATCCTCCTTTTTATAAACTAATAGAACTGTATCTGTTTTTTCCATTTGATGTTTCAGTGTCACATTTGTTGTTCATTTGTCTATGAAGCATGATATAAATGGCTTAGATTTTCATAGTTTAATGTCGATTATATACTTATTTAATTGTTAAAAAGTGATACCACTGTGAAGATTACATGTGTGCCTTGTTTGGTCGTAGGACCTAGATTTGGAGCTAGTGAGGAAGGGCTTCTGCCACGCCGCTTAGAGCTCTACATATGATCTGTTGTCCACAAGGAGGTAATCCTTCAATATCTCGCTTTTTCAATTATATATTAGTATGAACATGTATCCAATGTCTTTGTAACTTTACATCTAATCTGGCAGTCTGCCTCGAGCACCGGAAAGCCCTGAGAGGGATATTCATCAACTTCCACCCAAGCATTTTACCCCCTAGCACTGATATCTGAATGGAAAAGAAGAAGTGAAGGGAAACTCAAAATAATATGATGTTACACAGAATCTACTACTTTAAGTCTCAGAGTGAATTTATGAAGAGAGAAAAGTTGGAGTGAATGAGCGCATATTAAGGTTATTTAAATCTTACTTACGGATGTAATTAAGAGACCGGCAGCCACTTTACTTCACTTCATTTGAAGAATAAATAACACAAGATGACATAGGAAACACGAATCACCATCAACTATTGTTGGAAACTTGATGCTTATTTCATTAACTCATTAGAAAAGTAAGTACAAAATCGTAGTCTTCCAGAGGTCCAAAACTCGGAACCTCCTCCCATATTATTGCTTCTGCTTTTATATCTACATCTAATCTAACTTCCTAATTACTATGATCAGTTTTAAAACTGATTCTTGAAGTAGTTTAGGAAATTTTGAATCAATTAAATCTACAAAATAGTAGTTTTAATATTATATATATAATATATAATATAAAACAAAAATAGAACCCCACCTTGATACAAGTCAAAGAAGGAAAAATAATACATTTTGGGTCCTACTGTTGTATTCATATGCATATTAACAAAATCGCACATGTTTTTTGAAAACCAATAACTGCCTACGGGAGCACCTGTAGAAATTTCTTGAAAAAGGGTTGAGTGATGTCGCATTGCATCGTAGCCGTCAATCTGTGAACAGTGGTTTAGGCCAAACCACTCTACGGGGGCACTCTTTTACATAAGGTTCGTACAACTTGCGCTTCCAGGTTTCCGTTGATTTGAGGAACTAATAACATAGAACATCAATTTAGCGATATTTGCGGGAACGATAATTTGTATGTTAAAAGTTGTTCCTTTTGATAAACGACTTCATCTCTTTGCATCTTTAATTCATCATTTTTTTTTTCCTTCTCTAAAAGAATCTTCAAGTCGCTATATGAATTCTCCAAATCGGCTTTCGTTGTTTCAGTCATCTTGCTTGCTTTTCATAATTAAGCTCCATATTCATTGCCATAAGTTTTTCTGTGGAAAGTTTAGAAAAAAGTGTGGTGATACAGTTGTTCCATCTTTTATCTCCCTCTCGCATCGAATGGCCATTAGCTCCCTCTCGCATCGAATGGTTGGGCTTAGAATGAACTTATAAGTCTAGCACTCTCCCAAGAAGAAATATTTAATAGCGAGGTTCCCTACTCCTCTTATATTAACGTAGCCACGATAGTATTCTTTTAAAAACTGGACTGATTTTTTCAAAACGAGCCTATGTGTTTGTGCTTATTTTACTAGCTTCCACTTGTCGTATGCATCATGTGACTTGTGAGTAACATAAATTTATCCCTCTTTGCTTAACACAGTGCTTGCATTCTTGAAATTTTCCTTCACCAACTAATAATATCCGATGGAAGTCATAATAATGCTTGATACTTTTGTCCATGCCAGGAATTTACAACTTGCAGGACGTTTTTTTAATAAAACAAGCATTTAAGGAACTGGTGAAATCTATAAAACCACTTTAAATTTTTGGACAATTCTCGTGATAAAGTCAATTGAGATCACTCTGCACAAAACCCATATCGCGGATTTTTGAAATTTGTCTATGTTTTCCCGAAATTGAGCCTGAGATTCTTGTGCTGGGAATTTCTGCGTTTTCTGAGATGTGCAGTCATTTGTTCCTAATTCTTTATCTTGGCACAGTTCTTCAAATGCCTTTAAAATTTTTTTCTTATCTCAACAATGACTTCATATGTAGAATCAGATAAGCATCTTTTCATTCTTTCAAGGAACCTTTCCAATACTATTTATTTCAAGCAATTCCTCCATCTTTCTAGGCACCCTTTTGCTGATATGCTGCAGAACAACATTCCCCAAAATATGATAAGGAATAATATTTCCTCTAGCGTCATTAACAAGTATCGTTCATAGGAAATGCAAGGCAGCATAAAGGTTGCTAGATAGGGCTGGATCAATTTGCGACTAAAGACGAGGTAACCCATCCTCAACTAGGGAATTTGTATTTGTTTTAGGAAACTAAAATTTCTTCAATGAAGCATCTGCCTTCCTCAGACTTTTTCCACCTCCATGAAGACTCAAACTTTCATGCTTGTACCTTTTGATTTGCTAACACATCGAGCCATGAAACACATCTAAGACATGAGACGAGGAGAATAATTGAGCAACATATGTTGAGCTTGTGGTTATCTTCTTGAACATGTTACAGTTCTTCTTAAATTTTTAATAATTGTTCCTCAGCAACCTTCAATTACTCATAACTTCTCTTGACTTTTAGCTGAGTCAAATTCTGCTACAACAGGGTTCACCAAAATCAGTCAACAATAAATAATATAATGAAGGAGAGTATCGTTTAGGGGGTCCAATTATCCCGGTAGATCTTCTAACACCACTTTCAGGTGTTTGAGGTGTTTGTTGTTATTGTGGTGGTTGTTGTTGTTGTGGTTGTTGATTATTATTTTTTTCATGCACCTTTACTTTTTCCATGATCTCATCAAGAACTGTGTATTCTTTGTTTTCTTTTTCCTGTTTCTTTTCCTGCAATCAATTTTTATACAAGACATTTTCATTGAACATTACATCTCTGCTCCTAATGATTTTGCGATTTTCATAATCATATAAGCGATAACCAAAATAATTAACACCATATCCAATAAAGGTACATTTCTTTGATTTTTCCTCAAGCTTTGTTCTATTTTCTTTATTAATATGGACAAAGGCCTCACAACCAAAAGGCTTTAAAAAAGAGTAGTTTACCTTTTTACCTGGCCATGTCTCCTCTAGAATACCACCATCCAAGGAACTTGAAGGCCCTCTGTTTATTAGATAAACAATAGTATCTACAGCATCTGCCCAAAATTGTAAAGGCAATCCTGCATGCAATCTCATGCACCTTTCACGCTCCATGATTGTTATGTTCATCATTTCTTACACACCATTTTCTTGTGGTGTTCTTGGCACTGTCTTCTCTTTGTGAATTCCATGCTCTGAACGGTACATATCAAACTTTTTACTGCAATATTCACCTCCATTTTCTGATCTCAGACACTTCAACCTCTGTCATGTCTCAATCTCAACCAAATATTTCCATTTCTTGAAAGTATCAAACACATCAGATTTATTCAGAATACAATAAATCCAAGTTTTTCTAGTTGCATCATCAATAAAAGTAAAATAATAACGAGAGCCACTGAGAGATGATACCTAAGAAGTTTCACATACATATGTATGCACAAACTCTAATTTTTCGTTCTTCTTTTCTTTCCCAACGCTAAGAAATATGACTCTCTTCTATTTTCCATAAATACAATTCTCACAAAAATCCAAATCAATATTCTTCAAACCCGGAAACAAATTTCTTGAGTGAAGAATATTCATCCCCCTTATCACTCATGTATATGAGCCTATGATGCCATAATGATGCATCTGCTCCTTTGGAAGTTAAAGCATTAACAGAGTTAGAAATACCATTGCATAAATACAATGTACCAACATTTTCTCCTTTTGCTATTACCAAGGCTCCTTTGGTGACCTTCCAAGTTTTATCTGTGAAAGTTGTCACACAACCTTCACCACCTAACTGCCCTGTTGAAATCAGATTTTTCTTCAAATCTAGAACATGCCTTGCCTCCTTTAATAACCATTGGTTTTCATTCTGTTGTTTTACAAGAACTTTACCCATTCCAATAATTTTACAAGGTTTATCATCACCCAAATGAACTTGTCCAAAATCTCCTTGAACATAGTCATGAAAATATTTCTTATCAGGTGTGGCATGGAATGAGGCCCCTGAATCTACCACCCAAGAATCAGTAACATTTTCTAAAGAAAGAATCAAATCATCTTGTAACACATCACCTGTCACATTTGCTTCATGATTGTTTTCTTGTTGTGTGTCTCCTTCTTTTCCCTTCCAAGATCTGCAAGCTTTATTCAGGTGTCCTTTCTTTCCGCATTGCCATAACACTATCCCCGATCTGGACTTGGATCTTCCTTTCATTGATTTACTACGATATCCTAATCTCTTTCCTCTTTCCATTTTTCTTCCCCTAGTCTCTGCACTCAAAGCATTACCTAATGTCTCACCAGAGCTTTTCCGTCGCATTTCCTCGCTAAGGATAGCACTAACAACATCATCAAACTTTAAAGTACTAGATCTAGAGACAAAGTTACTAATGGCCATAACTAAACCATTCCAACTTTCTGGCAATGAGCACAGAAATAACAAAGCCCTAACTTCATCATCAAATTTTACCCCTACAAAACTTAACTGACTGGTAACCGTATTAAAACCATTTAAATGGTCAGCAACAGATCCACCTTCAGACATCTTCAAATTAAATAAATGTTTCATAAGAAATATCTTATTTGAGGCCGAGGGTTTTTCATATAGTTTTTCCAATGCCTTAATTAAACCCTATGTTGTTTCCTTCGAAATATTGAAGGCTACCGACACCACGAGGCATAGCCGTACTGTTTCAAGTGTATTTCTATCGATAATCTCCCATTATGCATTTTTCATGTTCGTTAGCTTCTTTGTTTTTCTGCTCAATGGTAGGTACAGATCTTTCTTATACAAATAATCTTCCATCTACATCTTCCACAGCGGGTAGTTTTGGTCGTTAAATTTATCGACCCTAAACTTACCATCTTCCGCCATTGCACCCACTCGAACTAGGAACCCTTATTTCCTGCGAGGTTATCAGCGAAATAGACCTTCGGCTCTTATGCAACACATAAAATATGCAGAAACACAAACACAGAAAACATATAAAACTAGAGAGACACAAATATACGTGGTTCACCCAATTTGGGCTATGTCCACCCCGAACAGCCAGTCCTTCCTTTCTATTATCCTACAAAATGAAAAGACACAACCTACAACAGATCCGTTGTAATATCCTTTGTTCTCTATCATAGTCTCCCTATCTGTTTCTCACTCTGAGAATATGCTTACAATACACAGTCGCAATACAATGCCCTCATACAAGACGAGGGGTTGCCTTCTAGGGAAAAAAACCCTAAATTAAACATAACTTCTACCATCAGATCATCTGCCTAATGAACGGCCCAGATTGACTAGAAATTACAATACTTTTACAAGGAAATTTTGCATCTATTTTTAGCTTCGGGGGCGCTGCCCTCGAAACCCCCCGCCAGGGGGGAGCTCTATAAAGTCTCAGTCGCCCCCTCTGGACGCCCCAAACAGCATTTAAACAACGGGCAGCATTACCACCTCATTAAGAATAGGGGTCCAATGCTGTGATACATATAAATAAAGAATATAATCAGGCTCCACAACCAACAGTCTCGTGGAATATCCACGACAATTTAAGGATCAGTGATCACCAAATTTTCTTGGACTGGTGTCTTACCCTTGGGCTATGGAGTCTATGTGATTCGAAATTCGGCTAAATCACCTCTCAACAAGGTTGAAAAGTGATGCCCTAGCACCTAATTTTTAAATATTACCCACCTAAGATCTATGGACTTTTATGGAAAAGAAAAAAGTTTCAATCCACTAGGACTATTCATCTACTTGTTATTCAATGAGTAACATGTGCAATTCAACAATTTAGCAAAATTTACAATGACTTTCAACAAATTAAGGCAAAAGAAGAACTAGCTAATTGCAGCAATTCCACACATTATACATTATCCATTAAAAACTTCAACAAAAATTCCATACAAGATAATAAGAGATATGTCCAATCCAAGATCAAGAAAGCAACTTCAAGAGACAACGAATTCCGCTCCCAAAAATATTGAAAGTCATCAAAAGAGCTCCAATAAACGTCCAAGTAAAAAGTGTGAAATTCTTAATATAGGGATATTTAAGAGTGAATGATGATGATCTCTCTCAATGGGAGGGATCTAAATATATATGATCCTCTATACTATTTGAATCAGCTTAAGAGGCCCCTAAAATTATTTTAATGTGAAAAATAACATATCTTTGGTAACAAGCCCACCAAATAGCGCATAAAGTGAAGAATAAGCCATCTAAAGTGAAGCTTAAATGATGAAACAATGGTGTAGAAGGGTCATTGGAGGGCCTCGTTGAGTCCTCAAGGTGCCATGATGAGAGAGCTCCATGAATGATAACCAAGGGGGTGGCCCCTTGATCTCCTAGTAAAACATCATGTGGTGCTCCAAAGTGGCTTTGGATCACAAGTAGTGGTCTCATGGGTCTCTTAGTGTAAATATGCCTGAAAACTACCCCAAATGAAGGCACTGAAGATTCCGTGGTGGATAAGATTCCAATGGTGGAATTTTCACATGGTATCAGAGCGCAGTGGAACAGCTGAAGAGCTCAGAAATGAAGGAAAGGAATGTCGCTGCTAAGCAAGCCAAAATTCCCAGGGAAATGCAGTCTTTTGGCCATGAAGCTGAGTTGCTTGAGGAAGTTCGATTTTTCTAAGGGGCAGAAAAATTTGATCCTTCCAGATCGAGTGATTCCAGAAGCAAAGGGAGTAGCTCAACAATTCCGTTGGGCAGATATCTAGTTGGACGTAGAGGGTTTTGCAGAATATTGCTAGTGCAGAACCATCATCAGGGTGGAAGAGAGAAGAGCACACACAGAGGGAAAATTTCTCTTAAAGACTTCTAGTCTCAAGAAGTTAAATTTTTCTTTGCATATTGGCAGTATTTGTGAGTAGATCTTCTTACTCCATAAGGGAGTGCGAGTAGCATAACAGCAGCCGAGCAAAAGGAAAGAGGGATTTTTCGACATTACATTGAGATGGCCACTGCAGGGCTTCGTGATCAGGACAGGTTGGATGGAGCTTCCAACTATGTCATCTAGAAATCAAGAAAGTCCTTCCTTCTAGATGAATTTGGCCTAAAATCCTACATTGATAGTGTAGTGGTGGTTCCCAGTATGTAGATCAGCTAAAAGAGTACAGAAAGGAGATGGCATGGACAAAGCGATTGATCCTAGATGGAGTGAGTGATCATGTAGTCTCGCATATAACTTGCAAAGATACTGCCAAGAAGATGTGGGATGTTCTCGCCACGTTATATCAGGGTACTTCCAAGAAGCAGAAGATGTTCCTCGAGGAAAATTTGAGACTCATCTGGATGCAGAAAGAGGAAGGAATAGACGCCTACCTTACCAAGATTTAGGAGTTCTGGGACAAGTTGTCAGTTGTTGGGGCAAGGCCTCAACCTTCAGAACTAGTGCGATTAGCTCTCAACAGTGTCTTTGAGGATTGGCAGGTATTTTCCAAAAGTATACTGAGCAAGGACACGCTACCAGGATGGGACAAGGTGTGGGATGAGCTTTGCTAAAGAGCTCCATCAGTGGCAGTAGCAGCAGTGGGCAGAAGATGGTAAAGGAGGAGAATGTGGCCCTTAAATATAAGGGTCTCAGTTAGGGACAGGGGGAGCAGAGGAAGTAGAAGAAGGACTTGTCAAAGGTCAAGTGCTTCAGATGTGGTGAGTTAGGTCACTACCGTACCTAGTGTCCTCTCAGGAAAAAGGACAAGGAGGAGACGCAGGACCAGCATGCAGCTTCAGCGGAGATCGATAGGCTTTCCTCCATCCTGGAGGAAGACTTCGCTATGTTCATAGATATAACTCCAAGAGTGAAATGGAGTGACCTGGTGTTGTAGCCCCAGAGAGCTACAAACGGGAAAGATCCTTGAGGAATCCACCGCTTGGATCAATACCTAGCTATGGGGAGCCCACAGTATTCAGTAGCATGATGGATCAATGACAGTTGATGCAGTTAGATGTCAAAGTCGCAGTTACATAGACTAGTAGCAGTCAGATTCTGGGGAGGGCAGCAATACAGATTCGGCAGTACCGCAGAGTCTTCAGTGGATAGTGCAGAGGCCAGTAGCATTCAGAGACTCGGGTGACAAATGCATTATACTGATCACAAATGATTCAGTATTTTGGATGTTTTTTGCTGCAGTAGCAACGTAAAAAGAGTTACGGTGCATATGTAGTGTTGTCAGCAGTTCAGCAGAGTCAGCAGTAACACAAATGCAACATATATCAGAGTTAAGCAGTAGTTGGTGGGCAGCAGCGGCCAAACATTAGCAGAGTGACGGGAAATGATGCAGAGACAAGGTGTGCAGTAGCACTAGAACTATTAGGTCCCTATATTACTAGTATAGTCTCTTATTGTTGTTAGTCTAACCCCCTTATTATTATTGGTGTACCCCTGTAACCCCCATATTGTTATTATTGTGCCCTTAGATTATTATTGTTAGGTCGGCTAGAATTACAATGTGGCCCCACTAGGATTACATTGTGGCCCCATGGACTCCTATATATAGAAAGGAGGTTTGTCATTTGTATCATCCAAGAATTGTTCATTTATCTAATATATTGGAGGTTTCCCCCTCGAAGTGGCTATTTCTAAGGCGTTGATCTCTCTTTTCTTCTATTTTTGGAGCTAATTTCATAACATTTGGTATCAAAGCTTTGGATTCTAGGGTTTCGCTACTCCAAACAAGTCATCGTGGCATTTTCGCTATAACTTTTTTTCTATGAAGGTTCAGAAGTTGAAATTTTTATTGTGCGAAACCGAAAGCCTGAGGACCACTGTCGCAAAATTTCAAACCTTGGTTCGCAATATTTTCGTACATATGGTCTGTGGAAGTTTGGGATTTTTCTAGGCTCCTAAATTTAACCTAAACATGCCATCGCATAATTTTCGCTGTAACTTTGTTTCTACGAGGGTTTAGAAGCTTAAATTTTCATAGAGAGAAACCGAAATACTGAGGAGCGCCGTGGAAAAATTTCAGAGCTAGATTTGCAATATTTTCGGAGATATGATCTATGGAAGTTAGGGATTTTTCAGACTCCCAAATTTCATCTCAAAGAAGTGACCGTGGGAAAATCGTCGTAACTCTCTCTCTCTCTTTCTGAGCATTGGATTGGAATTGTTAAACACCATGTTAAACACACACAACAAGAGACTCAACACACAATGAAGGATAAGCGTGAAGCGCTCTTATTTTTCCATTATACATTATGTACATTTATAGTACAATGGTGTGACTCTTGGTTTCACATTCCAAGGTCACTTGGACTCCATTGTGACTTTTCGCATTCCACACCTACCCATGGAGGATTAGGTGTTCCAACATTCCCCTCCTTAATCCGAAGGGGTATGTGTGAGTCCAAGAAGAGAGTTGTAATACAAATCGTAGGGCATACATGCTGCGCACTTTGCTGAATCACTCTCTAAAATGTTGCAAAAAGAGTGTGGTTTAAGGATGACTACCAACATCGGGAATGCAATATTTTTGCAGCAGCCTCTTAACTCTTCCAAATCGATAAGAAGTCAAAGTCGCTAAGAGCTTATTGTCTCAAGGTGGCAAGAGACCTTCAACCTAAAAGAAGGGAGGCTCATGTCTGTGATGGTTTTAAGGATGACCAACAACACCGGAATGCTTGGAAGCATTTCCTTGAAGCATTTCCTGAACTCAACCAAAGCTTCGGGCAAGAACCAAAAGGCTTCACAGGAAGCAAGTCTCAGATATGAAAGGAGACTTTCAACTCAAAGAAGGGGGAGGGTTCACAACTGTGATGGTTTGAAGGCTGTCCACCAACTACAAAGATGAGCGGTTTAAGGCTGTCCACCAACCAAAGGCATGCTCATGGGCATCCGTGTCTCTGGCTACAACTCTGAATCTGGAATGACGAATTGTGGCTCAGGCTCGCTTGAACTGTTGTGTCTCTGGCTACAACTCTGAATATGGAATGAGAGATTGTGGCTCAGGCTCGCTTGATCTGACGTCGAAGCTTGTACATGACCACCATTTTCCCCCCTGTCAGGGACAAGGTGAGATGATGGTGAAAACTCAACTACAAGTTTGCTCAATATCCGTGAACAAGTTCTAACATGTGTCGTAAACATCTTCTTGGCTACTGATGCCCATTGCCAAGAAGCGATCCATCCAAGATGAATCTTTGTTCTGTAGAGTTTGTTTCTTGCTATATGTCTCAAGAATGGGTGTCACCATGAAGATTTCACATGGATGAAGATCAAAGAATGATCTTTCATGAGCATCAACTTGATCACAAAGTATACATTTTACAATCCTGTTGTTGTTGTGCTTTAATGTGATCCTGGAACAACTCAGGAACTATTGCTATATAGGAATCCAAGACTTGAAACAAGATGGGCTTTCAGGTAGTCTGAAATATGAAAGGGACACATCCTTGCCACATTCCACATGGACTTCATGCTTGTGGATGTTTCCTTCCTGTATTCAATGATGGCTTTGAGGAAGTGTTGAGTCCACCGCATCCTGCATGTAATCCCGTGATAAGGAACTAAATGAGGATCAACTGCAACTTTATTGACTTGCTGCTGATGGGAGTCTTTCACAATGTTCTGAACAGAAACAGGTTCAGAATGGTGACTCTTTTGCTGAAGTTCATCTTGTTGGAGTTGAAATTCCAACTGCAAAAACTCAATCTTTTCATGTGCATTTTGTAAACAAGTCTGAATTTCAAACAAATTATCCTTATTTATTTTAACTGTGCTTTCAACAGTAGATGCGATTAGAGTTCTTAATAACTCTAATAAATTATCAATTCGAGCCATTAAAAAGGGAACTATTTGCTGCAAGGCAATTTCATGAAAATGCAAACAATTTTCAACTACCAACATTCACACGCAAACTTAGAGGAGGAGATTGTAGACACTTACGTGAAGCCAACTGTTCCTTTAGTGGCATGGTCCTTGGTTCCCATGTATAACCAGCAGTAATGTAAACTCAACACAATTGAAATTACTCACGAATTTCACTCGCACTGTGGGTAGCAAAGAGCAGCGTACTGGATAGCAAAGAGAAAATAAGCCAAGACATCAAATTCAAGAATAGTAGAGTAGAGCGCTCTTAGTTTTCATTTCCACTTCCGCTTTCACATCATCACTCATAGAGCCGATCTGATTCCCATTTAACAACGCAATTCATTCAGAATTTCTAATTGGTTGCATCCATGCCAATTCAATTATCGTTCAATGATCTAATTTAACTGCCAAAGAGCCAAAAACTACATATGTTCCTACTCAGAGAGTTCCCATCTTCCTCCGTGTACACAGGATTTCATTATTTCAATATTTAAAACCGCCCGCCCATCCAACCAAGAAAGCAAATTTGCGCACTGTAGCATTGATTCATTAATGACATTCCGGCAGGAACTGAACGCCGAAATTTATATGAAATGCAAGCATTTGGGATAAAGACTAAATGGTTAGGGTTTCGTAATGGATTGTCGATCTATTGACTAGACAGGAGAAGGGACCACGGAGCCACGAAGGGTAGGAGACATGCTATGGTTTTCAGGAGTGTATGATAGAGTTGGAGACCAGAGCCATAGTTGGTGTGTCAATTGTGTAAAACGAGGTGCGAGGGTGGACATGCACATAGGGGTGTCGTGTTATATTTGTTGTTGCAGTGGCTTATAATGCTATAGTGGCCACCGTGAGAGAGTGAATCCAACTTCAAACATAACCTCTTGAACAAAAGAGTTGCCTCATTTTTCAATGCATCTGATGAAGACACAAGAGAAGAAGCCAAGCCAGTGCGCTGTTATTTAGCTCATTCATTTGTTGCTGCGATTTGAATCGACATAATGGTATGTATAATGTCAATATACCAAGAAATAGCACTGAAGATTCCCAGATTGATAACCCATCTGGGTGGTGAAACTAGACGAAATAAACGTTGGTCGAGGTCAAGGATGAGGAAAAGGGGAGCGAACGTACGTCCAAAATTAGTGTAAGTAAAGAAACTGACACAAAATTCGTAGGGGAAAAGGCAGACCTGGCAGAGATAACGACCTTTATTCTTACAAATGCTCAGAGAGGCACAGACTTGATAGGGAGGAGAGCATTGGTTTACACAAGCCACACATCATGGCTCTGAAGGGCTATTGCGGAAACAGTAGAATTTGCAGAAGTTTTCAGAATTTGAAGAACAATTTGCAAAAATTTGTAGAAATTGTAAAAATTTCACATTAACAGAAATTTGCAGTAAAAATGCAGAATTTTTAGTAAAAACTCAGAATTTTCAAGAATTGCAGAATTTTTGCAGATTTACACAGGGCATAAAAACAAATGGCTCACCCAAGATTGAGCTTGGTTATGAACGTATCAGCTCTGATACCATGTTAAACACACACATGGTGTATGAGAAAGATAAACACACACAACAAGAGACTCAACACACAATGAAGGATAAGCGTGTAGCTATCTTATTTTTCCATTATACATTATGTACATTTATAGTACAATGGTGTGACTCTTGGTTTCACATTCCAAGGTCACTTGGACTCCATTGTGACTTTTCGCATATCACACCTACCCATGGAGGATTAGGTGTTCCAACAGGAATTCTGTAAAAAGTGGCTGCAAGTAAACAGACTGTAGTTTCGTCTATATCAGTTTCAGAGCTTAAGAAGCAAACAGTGACATGTGGCAAGTCGTACAAGTTTACTCTACTGAACCAATCCATAATTAAGTCATCGTAGGAGATTGGGCATAACTTTGTCTTCAAGAATCCAAATCAGGTCATACCTGTGGCATTCGAAAGAAGATTCAGAGGGCTACATCAGGGCCAAATTTCAGATATTTAAGATCCGAAATCATAGACATAATTCAGTGTCAATATCGAGCTCCTCAAAATCAAGAAAAATGTGTGTATTTTTTTTCAAATTGCACAAGTTTTGTTTGAAAAATTGGTTTTAAGTGATTCCAAAGGCCGATTGAGCATAGATATCAGTATTGGGTTCTAAAATGCCTCCTAAAAATAATTCAACACCCATGGAGCCCTCAGAGTACTCCACTATGACTCATGAAAATGAAGAATTGCAACATGATCTATCAAAATTACAAGAGCAAGTGCACCAAAATTCGCTCTCACAAAGAGCAACAAAAAATGAAAAGGATGTTTTGAAAAAAAGCGTTGAAGCTAAGATGGATGTTTTGAAGAAAGGCGTGGAAGCTACGATGGATGGTTTGAATAATGGTATGGAAGAAAAAATGGATGGTATGGAAGAAAAAATGGAAAGCTTGAAGAAAGACATGGAAGGTTTGTCAAATTTGATACAAGAAATGATTCCTAATAGCAAAAAGATAGTAGAGGAAACTCATGATGAGAACAAAATAAATGTTAATCATGATTTCATAAACTCTAATGTTGGATTGAAGAACCACCATATTCAAAATATGGATATGAGGAATATTGATGGCAAGGATCTCGTAACATGGATACTACAGATGGAGCAATATTTTGATCTCAATAATGTGCAAAACACACAAAAGGTACGCATTGCAACTTTACACTTAGAACAAAATACATTTGTATGGTATCGATGGCTTTGCTCCCGTAAAAAAATTGTCACTTGGTCAATTTTTACGGAGGAAATGATAGCACATTATGAGGATACAAAGAGCAACACCTTCTTTAGCCAATTGATAAATTTCAAACAAAAGGGTTCAGTGGTGGAGCACAATGAAGACTTCCAAAATTTGAATATAAGGGTAACTGATATTCCAGAGGAACACAAGATTGATGTCTTCATACGGACTTTAAAGGATAACATCCAACATGAAGTTCATTGTTGGGACCCTGATTCATTAGAGAAGGCATTCAGGTTGGCAAGAAAAATTGAATGTAAAATTATGGTGACAAGGAAACATACCACTCACATCTATAAAGATGGAAGTGTTTCTACTCCTAGACTTCAACAACCTACAAGGTTGACACCACAAAAATTGGAAGAAAAAATAGAAAAAGGAATTTGCTACAGTTGTGATAGCAAATACACTAAAGGTCATAAGTGCGCTGAGAAGAAATTATTTTACATAGATTGTGAAGAGAAGAAAGAAAATGAACAAGAAATTTCAAAAGTAGAGGATATACACTGTTGGGGTTCCCATGTTTTGGCCAGATTGGCAAGGCCAAAAGATGAGACAACATCAGAACCGCTTTGGAGCCCTAGGATCTAGCCCTCCTGGACCCGGAGAGGGATCTCTCCAATAAAACGAAGCATGATATATCTTTGAAGCTCAAATATGAAGCTCAAATATGAGATATTAGGCTAGTTATGAAGCACAAAGGGGGTTTAAATTGATTTGGTTGGTTGGTTTCTGCGTTGGTCATGAGATCATAGACTAAGAAATTAATGGGAGAAAGAACAAAGCAGCAGGATGTTTCAACTAAGGGGATAGGAGAAGAAAATGCCATCCATTGCGCTATGGAGTCATGAAAGGAGAATTAATTGCAACAACTAGCCAAGGCTTCCAAAGGGCAAGTCATCTATACTAAAGGATCCTTTAGATAGATGGTGGGATGGAACATTAAGGATTGAAAGTGAAAGAAGGAAAGACACCCCATTTTTGTCTATAGATCAGGTCAGAGGTCATTTAACTCCAAACCTGCTTGGACATACTCAAAAGCAGCTTTAAAATGAGGGACAAAGGGGCAGCTTGTAGATCGGCCTAGAGGTCATTTAACTCTAGGTCAGCTTTAGCATGCTCCAAAGGAAAAACAGAGATTAGTTACAAAGCCAGAATCTATAGATCAAAGAAGGACTTTGAACCTTCAATGCTTTGATACCAGCAAGAAAACATCCAAGCAACAAACTCCAAATTCATACATCAGCTAGCAGCATATAGAACCACTACATTGGTTAAATTAACTGAATTTACTCTTAGATAACACATTTAGCAGAAAAACATAAAAGGCAAGGAGAGCAGAGACATAGGGTACCTAACAAGAGTAGATCCTATGCCATGTTTCTGATGCAAGCCAGTAGAACAATGAACAGCATGAAAATGTAATAAACAAAGCAAGAAAAACATCACCAATAGTAATAGACCAGGATCCTGTGAAATTTGCTTGATTAATGATGCAAAACCAGTCAGATACATCTGAGTTCAATGGCTAATACAGTCCAGACTTTCTCCTCCCAGCCTACTACAAAACAACTACTCTGCTACTCCCTCCCAAGACTTTTCTAACAATCAAACTGAATCCCTCTAACTGCAACAGCAGCAACTGAACAACAACCTTTTCAATAATTTCTCAGGGATTTTTATAACAGAAAGAGAGCAGAGGAGGTAGGTGAAGTACTGAATGCAATATTAACACTCAGGAGAGGAAGAGAGCCGAGGCCCATTCTGTATTAACTCTTAGCAGCGATGTGCATACTCTAAGAGCCGCTTGGGAGGCCTCTGTCAAGTCACGATTGACCTTTGATATGTTCTTTAAGTTCTTACGGCAGTCTGGAGCTCTGCGCTGCCTTCTGGAATAAATGACATGGATAAAATCTGCAGGTCTCTCCATACCTCAATAACTGCAATCTGACAGTGTTTTAAGAAGCTCCTGTCAATGTCCTTAACTTCCTGGGCTCGAGGGGGCACGAAGGGCGCTATAGGAATGGTGTATTGTCTGGAGAAAACGTTCTACTAACACTGCGCTTCGCTTTCCACTTACTGTTTGAAGAAAACTGACTTTCTTTTATAAATGCCGTTGAAATAACACTGAACTGAAAATACGTCTGTGTGAAGGGAAAATTGTATTTTGCATGGGAAAAAGGGAAGGGGAGTAGGCAGGACCCACATACAAACACAGTAATCGCAATCGGAAACGGAGCGGGCGAGCGGAGAAATATACAAAGCAAAACTTCCGATGCGAAGGAGAGAAAAGCCTTTAAATAAATAAAACAAATGAAGTTTGGACTTTTACAGAGGAAAACGGGATTTTATAAGGAATGGGCGGAAGAATTAAATGGTGGGACCGGGGGGCGAATCGCAATCGCAAATCGGAATCGGGAGATGGAGCGGGGTGGAATGCCACACAAAAAACCTCCGATGCGATTGGGGCAAACCCTTTGTAAAAACGAAAATCATACGAGCTTCCTATTTACAAAGGAAAATGCCCCATATTATATGAAAAGCGGAGGTGTAGTATGGTGGGCCCGGTAGGTCAAATCACAATCGGAGATCGGAGCAAGAGGCAATCGCAATCGGGAGTAAGAACAATTGCGATGCGATCAATCGGAGGTGCAGCGCGATCGGGGAATCGGAGGGAGTTTGCGACGCGATGATTGGAGGGATTTCCGATCGGGGGATCGGAGGGACATGCGATGCGATTGAACGAATCGGAGGTCGGACTTGCGATTACGCGATCGGAGGAATGGAGCAACCAGTGCGAGTCGCGATCAACGCATCGCAAATATTTGCGATGAGTGATCGGAGTCAACAAAATAAAACATGCGATGGGAAACAGTTTGCGATTGCGATCGGATAAGGGTTGCGATTGCGACTTCAAAGAGGCGGGGCTTATATAATATATAAAACTTTGTTATAAAGTTTTATTACAATGTATGAAGGGGTATGGTAGGGGAAGTGGTTTACGGCAGGGTCTTTATAATATAAAGTTTTATTATAAAGTTCTGCGGGTTATGGAGGGGAAGTGGTTTGTAATCGCATAGCATATGTATTAAAACGATTTATAATGCGATTATAGTCGGAAAAGGGGGAAAAGGGGTTTATAAAAGGATATAAAAACTTTTAACATAAAGTAAAAGGGGAAACATGGGAAATAGGGGATATATGGAGAGATAAGGGCTTTTACTTCACTTAGGCATAGAATTCCATCCGGAAGTCAGTTTCGAGAGTGTATCATACCGTTGGGAAGCTCTTTTCAGGGATTTTCTGATGGATCTGCTTGGAGGATGCTTTGACGTTGAACATGCTGCAGAAAACTTCTCTAAAGGCAGACACATCACTTTGTGGAGATAACAGCGTCTGAGTAGTGATTGAAGGCAGTAACCAGACTGACACTAACAGAAGGCACACGGAGGCTTCAAGGATGATGTGTTTTCAAAGGAAATGCATTCCTTGAAGGCTTAACAACATTTTAGCCCCCTGCTTGCTTGTCAAAAAATTTATGGGGGGCTAACATACACCAGGAAGAAACCCTAGAAGAAAAAGAAATGAGTCTGACCATATCATGTAATGCATTGGCAAGAATTACCACTCCTCAAACTCTCAAGATAGAAGGACATATCAAAAAGAAAAAGGTAATAGTGTTGATTGATTCGGCTAGTACTCATAATTTTATTCATTGTAAGGTAGCCAAGGAATTGAATTGTTTCCTATACCCAGCACCAGAATGTCAAGTGATGGTTGCAAATGGAGGAACTATAAATTGCTCTAGAAAATCCCATAATATCACGCTAGCCATGGGGGAATATGTATTGAATAGTCCAATGTTTTCCATCCCAATGGGACATGTTGATGTTGTATTAGGAGTACAATGGTTACAATCTTTGGGGACTGTAGCTTTTAATTTTCAAGAACTTTTCTTGAAATTTTTTTCGGAAGGAAAGGAAATCGAATTACAGGATATCGCAGGGAAGCCAAGAAAGATAATAAGCTCTAATGTCATGACAAAACTTTTGAAGAAAGAACAACGAGGCGTAATTGCACAATTATGCTCACTAGAAATTCCAACATCAAAATCATCTATTTCTGCAGATCTCCAAAAAGTCTTGGACAATCATTCCAAGGTGTTTGATACTCCCAAAGGACTCCCACCTATTCGTGATCATGATCATGCTATTCATTTGCTTTCAGAAAGTGTTCCTCCAAACATCAGGCCTTACAGATATCCTTATGTCCAAAAGAGCGAAATTGAACGTAGTCAAAGTTCTTTTTCTGCTCCAGTAGTATTGGTGCACAAGAAAGATGGACCATGGCGCATGTGTCCGGATTATAGGGAGCTCAATAAGCTCGCTATTAAAAATAAATTTCTCATTCCTGTGATTGATGAATTATTGGATGAATTACATGGAGCAATTTGTTTTACCAAGTTAGATTTTCGTTCAGGATATCATCAAATTATAATGAAGACTGAAGATATTCTGAAAACAGCATTTTGAACTCATGAGGGTCATTATGAATATTTGGTCATGCCTTTTGGCCTTACCAATGCACCTTCTACATTTCAAGGGTTGATGAATTCCATTTTCAAACCCTTCCTTAGAAAATTTGTGCTAGTATTTTTTTATTATATGCCCAACCAAGAAATTTGAAAGGATCATGTTCAACGAAGTTGAGAGTGTGCTTCAACTTTATTGGATAGAAACACCATGCAAAACATCCAAATGTTTCCTTTTCGAATAAGAGAGATATTATTCCAGCTACATTATTCACGAGGGTGTTAAGGTAGACCCTAACAAAATTAAAGCCATTAAGGAATGAAAAGTCCCCACAACCATAAAGCAGTTGCGAGGATTTCTCGGGTTAACAGGGTATTATCGCAAGTTTGTTAAGAATTATGGGAGAATAGCAACACCTCTAACAACATTATTGAAGAAAGATGTATTTTCATGGACTCCTGAAGCAACTAAGGCCTTTGAACATCTTAAAGAGGCAATGTGCCTAGCACCAGTCTTAGCTACACCAGACTTCACAAAAACCTTTATTGTGGAATGTGATGCCTCAGGAAATGGAATTGGTGTTGTTTTAATGCAAGAAGGAAGACCCATTGCTTTTGAAAGTCGTTCAATCAAAGGAAATTATTTACAAAAGGCTATTTATGAGAAGGAAATGTTGGAAATACTACATGCACTAAAGAAATGGAGACCTTACCTAATGGGAAGACACTTCAAGGTAAAAACTGATCATGATAGTCTTAAACACTTTTTGGAACAAAGACTATCTTCGGAAGAGCAGCAAAAATGGGTCACAAAGATGTTGGGTTGTGACTTTGAAATCATCTACAAAAAAGGGAAGCTAAATGTTGTTGCAGATGCACTCTCAAGAAAGGATGAAGAGGTGGAAGCATTGCTTTGTGCCATTTCTATTATCCAACCAGATTGGATAACCGAAGCAAGGGATGAATGGAAAAAGGACGAAGAAGTGTGGACACTCATTCAAAAGTTGCAACAAGATCCTAGTACATCTGGTACATTTAGTTGGAAAAATGATTCCTTATGGTACAAAGATCGCTTATATCTTTGTAAGAATTCCCAACTAAAACAAAAGATTCTTTTGGAATTGCACACTTCTCCTTTAGGAGGACACTCGGGATTTTTAAAAACTTACCACAGGGTGAAGAAAGAAATTTTTTGGGATGGCCTTAAATCTGATATTCAAAAGTTTGTGGCGGAATGTTTGGTTTGCCAGCAGAATAAAGTGGAGACAATTAAGACCCCGGGACTTCTACAACCTTTATCCATTCCAAGTCAACGTTGAGAGGAGATTTCAATGGATTTTATCACAGGTTTACCTAAGTCCGAAGGAAAGAGTGTCATCATGGTGGTAGTTGATAGACTTACCAAGTATGCAAACTTTTGTGCATTATCTCATCCATTTAAAGCAAGTACAGTTGCTACTACATTTATGGACAGAATTCAAAAGCTACATGGAAGCCCAAGGGTTATTGTGAGTGACAGAGATCCCATTTTTACTGGAAATTTTTGGACGGAGTTATTTTCTTGTTTGGGCACTCAATTAGCTCATAGCTCATCTTATCATCCTCAATCTGATGGTAAAACTGAGATAGTAAATAAATGTTTGGAAGGATATCTTCGTTGTTTTGTATCTGATAAACAAACACAATGGGTCAAGTGGTTACCTCTTGCTGAATGGTGGTATAACACTTCCTTCCATACTGCAGCAAAAATGACCCCATTTATGGCACTTTATGGATATCATCCATCGTCCACACATCTTCTTTAAGGGAAAATGCTAGGGTTCAATCAGTGGAGGATAACATCGAGCATCAACAAGAAGTTCTCCAACTCTTAAAGGATAATATAAATTTGGCCCAAAATCGAATGAAACAACAGGCACTACAACCATACAAACAAAGAGAGAAGTTTTGATGTGAGACACTGGGTATTTTTACGACTACAACCATACAAACAAATGTTCCTCAAGCAAGCTAAGAAGGATAATAAATTATCGCCAAAGTACTATGGTCCTTACAAGGTGTTGCAAAAGATTGGTACTATGGCATACAAATTGGAGCTTTCTGCTTCTTCGCGAATGCATCCAGTTTTCCATGTTTCATGCTTAAAAAAAGTTATAGGGGACAAACTTCCAGTTCAAACAATATTGCCAGAACTTGATGAAGAAGGAAAAACCATATTGGAACCTGACGCAGTCACAGAAACAAGAACTCGACAGCTATGAAATCGACCAATTTCAGAGTATCTCATCAAATGAAAGAACTTACCCACTGAAGATTCTACATGGGAGAATGTGAATTTTATACAAAAGCACCCGGAGCTACTCAAGCGTTGAGGACAACACTTTTTTTAAGGAGAGGGGCACGTTAGGTCCCTATATTACTAGTATAGTCTCTTATTGTTGTTAGTCTAAGTCTAACCCCCTTATTGTTATTGTTGTACCCATGTAGCCCCCATATTGTTATTATTGTGCCCTTAGATTATTATTGTTAGGTCGGCTAGGATTATATTGTGGCCCCACTAGGATTACATTGTGGCCCCATGGACTCCTATATAGAGAAAGGATGTTTTGTCATTTGTATCATCCAAGAATTGTTCATTTATGTAATGTATTGGAGGTTGCCCCCTCGAAGTGGCTATTTCTAAGGCGTTGATCTCTCTTTTCTTCTATTTTTGGAGCTAGTTTCATAACAAGAACACATTCCTTGCTAAGAGGGAGTGTTAGTTTTTGTAGCATCAGATGTGTTCTAGCCATGAAACTGTGAAGAGGCTAAAATACATGAGATCTCCAGAACCCATAAATCATTTCTGAAAATTCCGCCTAGAAGTGGCTTAATTAGATTATTAACCAATTTTATAATGTTTCCTAAGTCTAAACTTAGGACAACATGTTAATTAATCAATATTAATTAAGTCAATGTGAGAATAGTCTAGAAACTCACATGATTCGATCGAGAGATGATCCTAGCCATCAATTATGTTTTAATCTTGGTTGGTGGTGCTCCAACAGAGGATTATAAGAGGTCGAAGTGGTGATGAAGAAAACACTTCAACAATTCGATTTCCTGGCAGATTGATTTCCAGAGTAGCAGCAGTCAATTGCCGGAGAGAGCTAGAGATCGAAGTAGTGAGAGGGGCAGAGACAGTGAAGTCGGAGGAAGATTTCCAGATCCAGTGAGTGCATTGCAGAGAAAGGTCGTGATTTCTCCAGGAAGCTACGCAAAGGCAATGCAGAAGCTTTAGTGAGCAAGTTAGATTTTGTTGGGGTGAAGTTGGTTTTCAGTTCCAGAGGCCGAAAAGTATTTCCAAGTGTCGAAGGGTCAATTTCCCAGTGAGAAGAGGGCGGGACGGCTTGATCTTCAGTTGTTCTGATCTAAGTGTGTAGCAGATTGCGCAAAGGTGGCGTAGAAGCTGCGTCGAGCTATGAGGACAGCTTGATTTTCAGTAAGCAGTCAAGTGTCGGGATTGCTCGGAGTGGGGGTAATTTCCCTCAAGATATTTTTGTCAGTATTTTCTCTGCGGGATTGTCAGTATTCGACATCCAGATTGTACTCTGATTATTTCATTGCTGCATAATAATAAAACTCTATGTTTTTGCACCAGTTTTCCCGCATTGTGTTTTTCCGAGGACATTTGTCCAAAAATAATTGTGTTATATTTTGTGCGCTAGCATTTCTCAAATTCCACAATTTTATTTGTGTAGATAACAGTGTGATTTATTCAGTGTTTGTCGTAGCAAACAACAAATAAATTGTTAAATTAGGTCAACAATTAGGAGAATATTTTCAAGTTGCTGAAATAGGATTCCAGTGTTGGAATTTTCACATAATAAATAACCCTATTAAGTGTTCCCAACCCCTAAAGGGAAAGACATGTCCAAGGTACATCCTTCAAGTGGTAGGTGTCATGTGAACAATGATGAGATGATTTGGGACACAGGGGTCTCAATGCCAAATGTCATGGGCTCAAGGGTGGTAATGATGAGGAAAGTCCATGTATTTGGGTATAAGAATGTAGGAGGGAGCAATTGTGGCAAATGAGTTGCCTCGACCTTTGTTTTGCCACCTTTCTTCCTTTGTCTTTTTCCCTCTATTGAACTTTCTTTTATTTTACTACTCAGGGCTCTAAGGGATGAGAGCATGCTTTGTATGATGTAGCAATGATAACTGCCTTAAGGAGGGGCAATTCATTGCTCACCAAGGATTGGGAAAAGCATGGGTTCCTTAATGATGCCGGAGGCATTCATAGGGGCCATAAGAACCAAGGTGATGGCCATAATGATAAGGGGTAGAGCTCATGTTTGGCTTTTGCCCACGTGTTAGATTTTGTTGTCCTTGCCATATTTTGCATTTTGTGGTATGATTTCCTTTTGTATGTGGCCATATTATGCTTTTATCTTTTTTTAGTTGCATCAACCATCGTGACAGTGTTCCAAGCCCGACCCAAACATGTGGACAAGGGGAAGGGGTGTACCAACACCTTGTCGACCCAATGGTCATGCAGACCTAGAGAGGGAAGATGATGAAATAGGGCATGTAATGTGCAAAGAGGAGTGAAAAGTGTGGAACGGGAAAAAAGGACCACGCTACCAAAATCGAGGTTTCCCAAATAGTGTCCATCCTAAAGTTGCAGGCCAGTAGGGGAGATCCCACAAGACTAGGGTTGAGGATTAACCCCCCAATTAAGGTAAGGGAACAAGACTACAATCGAAACCCTTCCTTCTTCCAAATCACCTAGTAATCCATACCCAAGTGTGCCTAAGAAAAACAAGCATAAGTGCCCAATTGCACAATGAAAGACATACATTTAGGGTTCGATGGTCTACCTTCAAACAAACAATCTTGACAAATGGGCAAGGGAACATAGGTTTGACTCAGGGAGCACAAACATCTAGCACAACATCGGCTACACTAGTAGTGGTTGTTGGCTTTCACCTGAAAACAAATCTAGGAGAAAAATTCTCCTACAAGGCCAGTGGTGGGTAACATGATCAAATCTCTCAAGATGCAAACTTATTTTTGCATGCAAAACTTTAGGAAAGGTTTGCACCTCAAGGGATTTGATCCCTCTTACCACTTGAGTTAAGGTATATATATATATAAAGCTTAGAAAAAGAATATACTTGAAGTATGGAATCTTTATATCATTATTAGCTAAATTTAAACATGAAATTCTAAAATACAGAATTGCAAAATCACAAATTGGATTGAGCAGAGTTATTATTTTTATTATTACATTTTAATTTTTTATTATTTTTTTAATTGATTCGATATTATGTTTTATTATTATTATTTTTTTATTTAACGCTTACACTACAACATCTCCCAGTGTCTCTCAACGCAATAACTATACAAAAGAGAAGTCAATCAAAAACATTATTATCAACAATTTAACTCATATTTCACATGCAAAGATAATTATCAAATATATATGCAATGCCTTGAATTGATCACAATCTTGTAAATATTATTTTGTATGACCTAAGAGTTCATTTAATTAGTGCTAGTTTGGGACATACCTGATGAAGCCAACTGTAATATACTGGAAATACATTGCAGTTACACCACAATGAAAAGTAGCCACCACGATATAATAAACCAGATTAATGGACACGAATTTCTGCCAGCTTAGTTTCTACTAGAAATTTAGACCGTAGTTTCTACTAAATATTTGGACCGACCAATGTTATGGTTAATTGCACCAGAGAGCCGGGCAAAGAACAATAAGAATAAAAGGGTTTATACAATTCTTCTATAGTAATTCACCGCAATAGAGACATTTTTGCAAAGGTGGTCAATCAAACACAATGCATGAATATTTTAGTCATACGATACATTCTGTATTGAAAAACATTATTGACGATTTGATACCCTACTACATGGCATACACTCGTAAATAGTACTGCGAAACTGGAAAACTAGTGGTAAGAAGGAGAATCAACAAACTTTTGCAGACAAAAATTTGTCAAAATACAGAGACAAAAACGTGCAACCAAAACTGTGCTAATAGAAATAAATATTCGTAAAATTAAGTTCAACTAAACAGCACACATAACTAATAGGGAACATAGATTGAAACTACTAATATTTCCCAGAGATCAAATAATGCATGTATAAATTTCAAATATAACTGAGACTAAGTAATGATGCTTTTTCTATTTGAACATAACAATTAAGATATTGAAAAATATATAAATCTATAATGCATTAGTGCATACAGTGGAATACAATAAATTTGTAGTGACTACCACCAATCGCATTTAAGTGATTCAGAGTTCCCTTTCTTACTCCCACCACTAGCAGTGCGCAAGAATCGATCGCAGGAAAATCCACCAGATAAGAGAGAAGATAACTGAGACAATAGCCATGCAACTACGCTAAGATATCCTCGAGTATATCATTTTGGATTTGGAAAGGGAAGAAAAATTTTAGAAGACTGCATCCTAACAAGTAGAAATATTTACCAATAGAGTAGTTCTTTCTGCATAATTTGGAATCATAATATATATATATATACATATACACACAACCCTGTCAAGTAGAAACAAAAGACTCCCACAAAACACAAACAAAAAACAAGTCTACTACACTAAACACAAGGAATTGGACACGATATTTTTTATATTTGTACCAGCTGGAAAGGCACTGTATACTCAAATTATGCTATAAAAAGCCTGACAAAATTTCTCTAGAAAAAATTGCCCTCGCCGTTCTACTGCAAGTGCAATTGTGTTCATGAAATAAATAGAGAATGGAGACTTTGATGCAATCTCATAGACAGAGAAGCAAAACGCCTACCATCTAAATCAGATATCTTAAACTGTGCAAGGAATTGAATGCTGCTTCAGATATCCTACAAGAATTAAAAATATAAGAATGACCAACTCCAAATCAGGCAGATGGCTCAGAATTTCCTGCAGCTTCACTTTCAACGGCCTCCACAACACCAACCTCAGCAGGACGTATTACTCTGCCATGAAGCGTATAGCCAGGCTGCACATGAATCAAAAGCATATTGAATACTTACAAGAATCAGGCCAATAGAAAGTATTTAATGGTGGCAAATAAACAACGTCACATAAATAGTAGCACTCATCAATAATAAATCAAAATCTGTGAACTGATTAATTCGATTTTAATGATGGATTACTGATATCGAGTACAATTTATGCTGCAGCAAGTTTGTGAGAAAGGTATGAAATATCCCATGTTTGTATGGGGGATGACCAGAGAGGGGGTGGGGGAGCGGAGGGGGGCGCGGGGGAGGAATGTCCCCTATGCCCCCTTTTTGGGGGAGGGCACCCCCAAGAATGAGGACTACACGGAACATCTTTTCTTCAGTCGCCTCTTGCATCTTTCCTATTTGCCTGATATCCATTACAATTTATGCTGGAGCGAGTTTGTGAGAAAGGTATGAGACATCCCATGTTTATATGGGGGAGTCCCAGAGAGGTGGGGAATGTCACCTATGCCCCCCTTTTGGGTGTGGGCACCCCTAAGAATGGGGAATACAGGGAACATCTTTTCTTCAGCCTCCTCTTGCATCTTTCCTATTTGCCTTGAATCGTTGATACAATGTCCCTTTTCACTAGACGTGTTAATGAGTTGAATGATAATCGAATCCTCCTCTAAGTGATTCTACATGTCTATAGTTTCTTCTATTTGGCAAACACATCATTTTGATTATTTACTACAGCTTTGTCATACTCATCGTTATCTTCATTTGTTATCATATTACCATACTGTATGGCTACAAATTTCTGCTATGGGTATGTTTTATCAAATGCTTTCATCTTTGGAGAATTGCATCATACTTTTAAATTAAGGACTATTTTAAGTTTGACCCCTTGTTTTTCTATTGATTGTCTTCCAAATCCTAACGTAAAACCCTGGAGGAAAAGCTCTCTCTCGATTAGCACATAAACTTGAAACCCAAATTTCTTTTTTGTAAGAGGATCCATCTCTAAATTTTTCCATATTTCCTAACCTACCAAATATCTTTCCTCGCAGCTTTAGCTTTAAATTCCTCAACATAAATATTAGGATCATATTACTTTTAAGTTTTCATTTAAGGTACAAACAAAAAATTGAGTACATTTTCTTCTGCTCAAAGTCACCTGCAATAGATTCTGTAAAAATTACCACTTATAAAATCATGTGACTAACCTTTTCCACCGTATTTCCATACAGCCCTATTACCATGCTCGTTGTAGAGCATTGTATCGTCCTTAATTTCAAATTTTGATTGAATCATTATATTTTCTTATTGTAATATATGACGGATATCTCAAATTATTGGTCTATTCTAATTCCCCATTATAATGAACCATTTAATACATTGCCCGCAGTAACTTTTCAGTATTCTTATGTAATTTATTTATCATTAGTATTTAACATATCCTCAAGTTACTATTTACAAGAGGGAAATTTGATCCAGAGCATAAATTATAGTAGTTTATGCCTGTTACCCCTCGAAAGGTATTAGAACTTTGAGTTATTCTTTCCAGCATTTCAAGCCTTGTGATTATGATGGATTTCAGCTTAGAGCAGAGACAAATTGTTATGAGTGATACCAAAGATTGTCTTTGGGATGGTGCAGTAACGAAGATTTATACCTTTTTATTCACAATGATACTTAGGGTTAACATGATAACTGATCTGATCAACAATGAAGATTCATCTTACAGAAAAGGTTATACATTTGATGGACCATGAGACCCTCAGCACATTCTAATAGCATGGTCAAAGGTTATACACTTGATGCACCATCAGACCCTCAGCACATTCTACTAGCATGGTCATCCATAGGAGCACCCATCATCGAGGAAATTATTGAGAGATTTTGGAGCATGCATCAGATACGCCATGGGAGATTACAACACATATCGTGAGTAGTGTTCTAGCTGTGTAGGTGACATGTGGCAATGCATTGCTTGTTTCAAGGTGTTATCAGCCTATTTTTCTCCCTAGGATTAGTACCTCTGAGACATCATGCTGATTGACCTTTTTCTGGGCCTCAGACCTTATTTTTGCCAGTCATGACACCCAGTCGCATGGATGATGGCTTATCAGAGCGACTAGAACCTTTCAGTCGCTGGCAGTTTGCCTTATGAGAGCGACTGCAGTCTATTTTTCCCTGTTCTGTGCTTGCGACTGGGGAATCTTTCTAGAGTCTCGTGGTTCCTAGGAGATCAATTCAACTCACCACCTATTCAAGTTGGCCAGGGCTTATCATTGAGAAACTTCCATAACTTCTCGTCGTCCTGAGCATCTACATCCATCCTCTTAGGAGCCTCTCTTCATCCTATTTATATTGGACCACTTGAGAGTGTGAAGCTAGTTAGAGTTTTTGGGATCCAGAATTTATGCTTCAGCATCAGATCCTTTGTGAGAGAGAGAGATTTTATGAGTGATATGCTGCTAGAGTCTTTGTTCTTCATGGATTTTTTCCTGTTATAGTGGGGAGACTCCGCCGGATTTTGGAGAGGCAACCTGGGGCAAAGGTATACTTGTACTTTGTTTCTGGATTAATAGAAATCTATGTTCCTTCCCTATATTTACATGTTTGCAGCAGTGATATCTGTTATTTCTATGATGTGTGTAGGTGTTGAGATCAAGTGCAGATGAAGTAGATCGCTTGAGTGGAGCACGAGGATTCTGCTATGAATTCAAAACCCTTCACCGACCTGTGGGGAGGCCAAGTGCATGCTCTTTTCTTTATAGCATCTAGAATCGTTTGCTTGTTGCATGTATGAGCATTTGGTTGGGATTTGATTGTTTATCCATTGGCTATTTTTTCTCTTGCTGTCTGGTGATCTTATGTGGACAAGAGATCACGGAGCAATAGCTCCTTGCATGTAAATTTCATTGCAACACAAGGTCAAAGAACCAGCAACGATGAAAAGGTTGGTAATACATTGGCATTACGAGGCATTTGGATGCATAATCTTTCCATTGAGGATACTCTAAATGCATGTTCACATTCCTCGAGGCATATTTGCATATTTGGAGGCATGATTATCTACATGGGCACCATCCACAACTCAAGAGACGTGTTATACATAATTGGAGGCATCATTTGACATGTTGGCATTATTTGCATGGCTCTTGGATGGAACTCCTCTCATATGATGAGGACATGTGGCATTCTAAACCCACTTCAAGGATGATTACTCCCTTGCCAAGGTGTCGTTGAGTCTTTATGTAAGACTTGGGGAACATTTGATACATGGAAAGATACTTGGTGGAGGCCATCCATCATCCCAATCCACTTATAACACATCATTTCATGAGAATAGTATTTAACATGACTTGGAAGTTGTATCTTCTAGAGAAACCGGCCTAGAAGGCTCTAGAACGTGATCTGGAAAAAGTTCTTTAAGATCAATCAGCCCCCTTTAGTGAGATGTCCCATGGAGAAGTCTCTAGAATGACTTGACTTTGAAAAAAAAAAATTTGAGGGATATCTAGCTTGAGGAGGTGACAGTAGGACATCTTTGACTAAATAAAGAATTATTTTGGTGAGACGTCCCACATCTAAAAGAATCTAGATCATTACATTGATATTTTATTTGCTAAGGAGTTACAATAGGAGTCTATATAAGGGAGATCTCCTCCATTTAAAAAATCATGTTTCATTGTGGAAAAAACCATAGCCCATAGGACTGAAAGTGAAGATATCTTATGTAGGTTTGGAGCATCACTAAGAAGATATTCAGGGATGTAAATATTTCTTGTAAGGTCATTGTTGTATCTTGTCTTCCTCTATTTGTAACACTCCTTTTTAATCCACAAATTTTGTAATAAGTAATTAACACTGATAATGTTGGGATGACCAACATGGATATTTTGCCAAATTTCCTTTGGTGTAATATTCATCTTTATTTAATATATTAAATTTGAAGAAGAGAGCAGCCAATACGGATCCCAATACTTGATAGGGAAGTTGTAAACGGAAGAGGCGAAGTTTCCTATCTTACTCTAAATTATTGCCCAGATTTATGATTTGGTAGTTGAACCACCCAACTACCAGCAATTATGGAGCACAAAAAGCCCAATAATTGACAGAAAAAAAAATATATTTATTGATGAATGATAAGATGATTACAAAATGAGAGAGACCATGGCTTAAATACAGCCTTGTGGATTGAATAACAACCAATAGTAGAGGGCGGAACGATGCTGTTGGGCGGGAGACTGGTTTTTTCGAATGGAGATAGGTGCGCCTCGGTATCCGACGATCAGCTCAGTTTTTTGTCTGACTCTGCGCAGGAAATTTCGCTACTTCAGACCCTGTCTGCTTCAGATCCGGAGGGCTGTCAGGCGTTTTTTCAAATGGAGCGGTGGAGCCCCCGATTCTCTCGGATGGGAGAGTCTGTCGCCCCTTGGTTTTCAATGCGGGGGCTCGATGGTAGGGCGGGAGGCTATAAGCCTGTTGATAACAGCTCAGATTTGCAAACGCTTCAGGTTCTGAAGGGGAATGATCCTTTATTGCCTTTGAACGGGGGGGGAAGAACCCATCCAGCTTTTGAACGTGGACTTGGGTGGCTTACCGGGAGCCTCTTCCTCTGTCTTTCGCATTGATCCGGACCCCCTCTGCGCTTTGTGTTCGGTAATGTGAATGTTTACGGGGAGAAGGTAAGTGTGCGAGCTTCCCCTTGCCCCATAAGTTGGGCAGAACAGAGTGGAGTTTATGTTACAAAAACTACTAAAGGGACGGGCCCAAAAACTTGTAAAGAGTCCGAAGTGCCGAAGCGGAGGCGTAGAAACAAGAAATGGATTAAGATTAAAGCTGCGAGCTCGTTGAGCATAATTATGTCTTGGGTGAAGACATAGGGTGGGAACGGGTCTCGATAATGGTTAGATGAACAACTGGTTGGCGGGCTGTGGGCGGGCATTTTGCCCTGAAAACTATAGTCTCTTGGGCCGATGCGCATTGGAAATCCGGTCTTGGTTATGTGCCCGAGGTGGTCTCCCTTTCAAAGGGGGTGGTTCGCTTTCCATTTCTTGCGCTACGATCATCTCTCAGTGGGTGACACAACGGTGTTGGTACTGCTGATAACTCTCCTTTGCTCTTTAAACCTTGGCATCCGCTCTTTGATGCCGAGCGAGGGGAAAGGGTGGATTCGGTCCCACCGTGGGTTCGTCTACTGGGTTACCTCTTCATTATTGGACGAGAGGAGCACCTTTGTGGTATAGGTAATACCATTGGGGGTTTTCTTAGAGCGAGACCTCTCCTTCATCAAGACAAACCTCGGGCGGGTAGCAAGAATTTACGGTGATGATTAATATTAGAGAGGGCCTTGCGGAGAATCTATGAATCTCCGTTGGGGGGCCCTATGATATTAAAGCGAGATCCTTGACTATGAAAAGGTTCCTTTTCGATGTCGACGGTGCCATGTTTATGGACATCCAAGCATATGAATGTAGTTCGCTTTTTAGATATGCCAAAAGGCGGGGGTCCGATCCTCATGTGGAGGCTCCTCGAGAGGGAGGCCGGTTTAGTTCCTCACAACTCACAAACGGCTCTTTATTCGGACCCTCTCAAGCGCGGAAACGGTATTTATCCGATGACTATGGTTCTTGTATGACGTCGAGGTAGAGCTTCGGGGGTCGAGTGTTTTCTCCGGCCCCTCTCTGTCGAGCGGAGGCTCTCTTCCGGGTTGCTGGGTGTGGAGAGCTCGATGTTGTGGAGGTTCACGGACGACATTTTGGAACAGATTTTCACCTGAAGGAAGATGTTGTGTTGAATAAAGTATTCTCCGTGGTGACTCGTACACTTTTGGGTTCTTTTCCATTCTCTCCCTGCATTAAATTTCTCTTTATATTTGTTTCGAGTCTTCGTCTCGCTTTCGATCTCGGGTAGGAAGGATCGTCGGTGGAATGGTCTCTAGTGTCGTTCTAAAATCACCTCACCGGCTTGTTTATTGCTCGCTCTCCAAGAGAAGGATTACAGTATCGGTTATGACCCGGGTGACAAGGCGTCGACCTCGGTGGTTAATACTGACCTATTTGGTCTCCGGATATAACCCGAGATCTAGTGCCAAAAAAGATCTTTCGGTGGGTTTGGGAAGGGGAAAATCCCCTTACGCTCGGGGCGAGGGGTAGGATCTCTTTTTGGCAAAAGCACGGGGACCGAGCTAAGTTGGATGTTCACGATGGGAGCGATTTCGATTGACGGGCGCTTAGAGCAAGCCATTCCACCGAAGCCAGGGGTTTTAATGAAGATAATGTCATTTAATTGCGGGGGCTTGGCGAGTCCCCAAAAGAAAGCGCTTTCCGGAGAATTATCTTTCACGGAATGTCCCGATATCATTCCCGCTACAAGAGACTTTAGGTGATGGGTTGGTGGTCAAAGCTAGGCCCCGGAGGGTTGGTTGCCCGGGTCGGGTCTTTTGAGTCCTTGGATGCTAGAGGGAGGTCGGGTGGTTTGGCCATCGGGTGGAATGAAAAACGGTCAAATCACAAACTCTGCGGGGTATGGAGTCGGTCCCGGGAATAAATTTCCGTCACTCTGGAGCTTGGTGAAGCATTCAATCTCTTTAATATTTATGGCCCTTATCAGGGACCGTATTCCTTTTTGGGACTCTCTCTGAATAACTCTTTAATCAAGAGAGACTCGGTAATTTTAGGTGGAGATTTGAATTTTTCTTTGGGCCGGTCGGAGGTATGGGGACCTCATGCACATATCGATTCTTTGACTAGTTTTTTTCACTCAAAAAATTGGAGGAGAATCACTTGCTCGGACATTGAGCCCATCAAGTCGAAACCTACTTGGAGGAATAATAGATGTGTCGAGAGACGGGAATAGCCAAGAGACTAGATCGTTTTTCGGTGGCCGAGCAGATTGTGGACAGAGCCTTTTATGATTAGGCGAGTGGATTGGTAGTGGGGGTGCTTCGATCATTTTCCTATCTTTCTTGAGCTAAAGATCGGGCCTAGGCGGCGCCCTAGCCCTTTAAAGTTCAACAAAATTTGGCTCGGGGATGATTCCTTCAAAGCTTTAGTTCTTGATTGCTGGATTCCTTTTAGGGTGGAAAGTCCTCTTTCTGCCGCCTTCCGATTGGCTGAAAACTTAAAGCGTATTAAGGTTGCTTGTGAAAGTTTGGTCGACTGCTAAGAGACGAGAGGGAGGATGTGGAGTTGAAACGAGTGGAAGAGGATCTCCGATTGATATATGAGGGCATTGGGGGGTGGCTATCAATCCCAAGGTGAAAAAGACACACTTGTCTCACTTGAAAAAAAGAAGGAACTCCCTTCTTATGGATAAGGAGGAATCTTGGAGGTTGAAGAGTAGGGCCACTTGGGTCGCTAGTGGGGATGAGAATACAAAATTTTTTCATGCATATGCTCGCGGCCGGAAGGCGGCTAATACTATTTGGTCGTTAAGAGATGGTCGGGGCATTGAGCATACTTCTTTTGAGGCCAAAGCTAGATTGGGGGGTTGATCACTTCAAGGACCTTTTTAAGGCCCCTGACTCATGCTTCACTAGTGGAAGTGATAAGAGTTGCTCAATATTTTCCGAGGTTTGTGGAGGAGGGCCGATATGAATCTTTGATGGCGGAGGTCTGCGAAAAAGAGCTAAAGGAGGTTCTTCAAAGCTTCCAAAAAGACAAAAGTCCTCGGGCCGGATGGGTGGTCGATTGAATTTTTCTTGGCTCTTTATGACATTTTAGGGACTAATTTGCTTAAAGTAGTGGAGGACACCGGGATTTACGGGCGGATTCTCGCTTGCTTCAATTCCACATTCATAGCTCTTATTCCGAAGGTGGATAACCCTCTTTCTACTGGTCGATTTCCGTCCAATCTCTTTGTGCAAAGCTGTATCTATAAAGTGATAGCCAAGGTGGTTGCGAGAAGACTCAAAGGCATCCTGTCTACTCACATTTCCGGTGAACAATTTGGTTTCTTGGAAGGTCGTCAAATTCATGAAGCAATCGGGGACCGCTCAAGAGGCTCTCCACTGACATGAAGACCAAGAACCTCAAAGGGATCTGTGCTTTGAAAAATAGACCTATCCAAAGCATATGACCGGGTAAGTTGGTTATATATTCGTATGCTTCTTACTCACCTTGGGTTTGGTATCGGTTTCATACGATGGATTATGAGTTGTATTACAACCGTTTCCTTTTACGTTTACGCTCAATGGGGTCGCATCCCCTTTTTTTTCATGTCGAAAGAGAGAGTCTGCGCTAGTGTGCGCCCCCTTTCTCCCCTTTTATTTTTACTTTCGGTTCTTGAAGGTTTGAGTAGAGCTCTTCATATGGCAAAGAGGCGGGGGTACTTTGAAGGGCATTCGAGTTGCTCCAAACCTTTTCATCTCTCACCTTCTTTTTGTTGACGATGTTTTAATTTTCTCGTTTGCGGGGTCGGTTCGTGATGCTATTACGATTGGTGAGATCTTGGATTTGTTTGGCAAAGCTACGGGTATGGAAGTGAATCTTTGGGAAGTCTTCTATCTCTACTCATTCGTTGAGGGATGAGGAGAGACGTGAGTTCTCGCGGATCTTCCCCTATTATGCGATTGGTTTGGATCGTTTGGTCTGAATTACTTGGGTTTCCATTTAAAACCCAATGATTATAGGAAAAAGCTGATCTGGAACCGGATTCTGTTGGAAAAAGTGGAAAAAACGATTAAAAGTTTGGTCTCACAAATGGTTATCTCGAAAGTCAAGGGCGGTTGACTCTAGTTAAGTCGGTTTTGGAGGTCGTTCCGAGTGTATTGGTTGTCTTTGTCGTGGATTCCCAAGGGTATTTTGGAGGCTACCGGGAGGATTTGCTTCGATTCATGTGGAGTGGAAAACGGGATTCTTTGGTGACCCCTTGGGTTCGGTGGGAGAAAATTGTTGTTCCAAAAGCGTTGGGTGGTTGGGGTCCGAAAAATATCTTCCTCTTTTCTCGAGCCCTTGTCGCCAAGGGTGGCTGGAGGCTCATCAATGGTGACAGACCTTTGGACTCGGGTGATTTCTCACAAATATATTGCTCCTTTCTCCATTGTGGATTGGATAAGGTCTCCTGGAAAACCTTTCTTTGGGGGGATCGGTGATTTGGAAGGCACTTGTTAAATCTTTTCACATTTTGGAATATAGTCCGGCTTGGGATGTGGGAAATGGTAGGAAGGCTACGGGTGGGTGAGGATCCATGGATGGGTAGTTCTCTTCAGACACCTCCTTCCTAGGCGCACGGTTGAGGCTTTACAGGCGACAGGGGGATTACCTTTCTCTTCCATCTTGCCGATCCGGTTCGGAGGAGGTTGGGCATCCAATCTTGGTTACGGGCTTCTTCCCTTGAGGGTGGAGGTTTTTTGATGAAAGGGCTCGGCGGTATATATTCGTGCTCTAAAACTGGGCTCATCTTGTGCTCTCGGGACGGGGGATGATAAGATCGCTTAGGGATTTTGACCCTTCGGGGGATATATTCCCCCCGGGGCCGGCTACCAAAAGCTTAGTGAGGGGAATGTTTTGGGTGAGGTGCGTTGGTGGTGGAAGAATCTCTGGAAATTGAACTGTCCTCCTAAGACTCGCCTTTTTATGTGGTGTGTCCTTGAAAATAAAGTCCCTACTGGGATGTCTTTGCAAAGCGGATGCTTTCGGGGCCCCTGGATGGTGTCGCTTGTGCAAATCGGATGTTGAATCGGTTAATCATCTTTTCCTCATCTGTCCTTTCATTAAAGGTATTTGGTTGGAGTGTTCCGGGCTTTTGGGTTTCGGTGCGGATGGGAGGGCATTTCGTCTCTCATGCACGGGAATCGTGGTGGGTGTCTACTGCTCGAGTTGAACTTAAAAGCACCGCCTCTTCTCGTTATATGGGGGTTGTTGGTTGGCTCGTAACCGGCTTCTTTTTTATGGTTCCGTTAGTACTCCTAAGATTGTTGGTGCCATGATCGTGGGTCGCACTCGCCTTCCCTATTCATATTCGTGTTGCCAATCGGAGGGAGATCCTCATGTTGGAGATTGATAGGGAGAAGGCCATGGGTTTTTTTGATGGAGCTATGCGGCAAAATCTCCGTAGGGGAGGTGCTCTGTTGTTTCTCTCGGATTCACACTAGTACGAGATCTCCGTAGAGTCGGGGGAAGGGTCAAATAATTTCTTTGACGAGCTGCCGAGCCTCAAGATCCTTCTCATCGTTCGCTTCCGGAGAAAGGTTGCGATGCGACTAAATGTTTTTGGGGACTCCTTGAACGTGATAAAGCGGATAAAAGGTATACGGATCCGCAGAGTTCATCTTTTACAAAATCTATTATGTTCCATTGGAGTGATCCTCCGTTCCTTTGCCTCTTTCTCATGTCAACATATCTATCGTGAAAATAACGAGAAGGCGGATCAAGCTTCTAAGAGGGGGCCTACTTGTTGGATGAAGGCATACTGGAGGGTCGAGAGAACATATGGAGGGTGTTATCTCCGAATATTTCCACCCATCTTTATTCGATTAGTGGCTACCGGACTTTGCTATGCCCCTCGTCCTTTGTCTCTCGTTTTCATCCTCTCAGGTGTGAGGACCGTACGGTTTTTTAGAGGAAGGGTGGGCATTTCTTCATCCCGATAGTTGGACTACAAAATGTCGTGAGATCTCTTTCAAAAGGTGTGATGATTCTACATTTCGGGAGGATGTGGGCTACTTTCATTTGTTTGAACTTCGGGGAGGCTTCGGCTAATAGTAGTTTCCGGGTGGGGCTTCGTATACACCAATGTGGTTTTTAAATATGATCTCATTATACATCTTATAGTGGGTCGATGTCTCATATGGTTTCAAAAACTTTCTTTGACTTTCATGGATAGATTACTGTAGACAGATTGACAGATTGCTATGGGTCGAAGTCTCATGATCGGCTTCACATTTTTTTCTTTGACGGATTGATGAGAAAATGTGCTTTCTCTGCTCTTTTTTGCTTGGAGAGTGCGTTTTTGTTCGTTGATCTTCACATTGAAGGGTTTCTTCTGTAAATTTGGACATTGTGTCTCTCGGCATGAACGGGTTCCCCTGGTCTCTTAACTATTTCTTGGTTACATTCCGAAGGGCGTTGGGCTAGCTCTGTTGTTATTAAAGGGTGATTTCGCTTGGATCTGTCTCCGATCGAACGTGCTTCGTTCCATTAATTTGAAATCTGTTTTAACTTCACTCTATTGGCGAGGTACGTTGTGGAAATGTCTTTAAGCGTACTGCGTGGTTGTGCATATTAGTCTTTTCTCTATTAGCGGAGGTACGTCGTGAGATAGTCTATAAGCGAGCAGCAGGTGTATTTTTTTTGTCTTCTATCGCCTTCTGGACCATGCATAGTTTCTCACTATGTATCATCACTTGTAAACAAACTACGGGTTTGTCTTTCGTAACACACAAAAATGTGTTTTTCACAATGTAATTTTATAACTCACCTGCAATAAATAAAATTATGCTTTTTTTCTCGGGGGAAATTAATACGACCTTTTGGTGTCTCTTGGTGAAGAGGCATAATCTTTGATCATGCCCTTTGCCTAATACGATCTAATACAATTACAATTAGCAATAATTAATAATTTTTATATAACATTACCTTCCTCTCAAAAGATGCTTTGTCTTCAAAGCATACGTAACGACGGATGTTGTTGACGAAATGCTTCGGCCTCCCAAGAAGCTTCTTCTTCTAGTAAGTCCTTCCACTTGATTAGGTACACCTTGATTACACGAGATCAAAGCTTCTTTTCTCTGGTGGATATGATACGTTCTGGCTCTAAAATGACTCTTCCTTCATCATCTAAAAATGGAAGTGTTGTTTGTGCTGACTGATGGTCATCAAGTGCCCTTTTAAGGCAGGATACATGGAAGATGTTGTGAACACAACTTTTATCTGAAAGGCTTAAACTATATGCAACTTGGCTGATCTTTTTGTTGATTTGATACGAGTGCATAGAACTTTGGTGCTAATTTATGTTTTCCTTTTTGTTTCGGGGACAACTTGTTTGTATGGTTGGAGCTTGACAAATACCCATTCTCCAACATCAAATTCTCTCTCGCTTATGTTTCGGTCGGCTTGTTGTTTCATACGGTTTCTTGCATTATTCAAATTTTCTTTTAGAGTCCGGGACGATCTTTTGGGTTTCTTCTAGTTAGTTTTTAACGATCGATAGATTTGTCGCGGATCGGTAACTAGATCTTTCCATTTCAGGGGTTCGTATCCATACAAAGCTTGGCATGGGGTCATTTTTGCTGACATATGGTAAGTAGAGTTACACCACCCTTCAGAGAGATGCAACCACTGAACCCACTTATTTTGTTTTTTCACGTAGCATAACAACGTAGGTAGGCTTCCAAACATTTATTGACAACCTCTCGTTTGTCCATCTCGTTTGAAGGTGGTAAACGGAAATCATGTTTAGGTAGGTTCCTATATGGTTGAACAATTCCTTCCAAAAATTACCCTTAAATTTAGCATCCTTGTCACTCACAATGACTTTCGGAAACCCGTGTAGTTTATAAATATTTTTGCAAAATATCTCAGCAATTTGCTTTGTTGAGTCTGATTTCTTTATTGCAATAAAGTGAGCATATTTAGTGAGTCTATCGACTACTACGAAGATCTTATCTTTGCCATCGGATACAGGTAAACCTTCAATAAAATCCATTGATACTTCTTTCCATTTCTGATTCGGAATGTTTAAGGGGTGAAGTAATCCAGGTGTCATAATATTTTCAATTTTATTTCTTTGACATTTGTCACATTCTGCTACATATTTCTGAATATCGTGACTCATCCCCTTCCAAAAGAATGATTGTCGTGCGTTGTAGTAAGTTTTAAAGAATCCTACATGTCCGGCTGACAGAGAATCATGTGACTCCTTAAGTATCTTTGATATAAACTTGGAGTTTGAATTCAAATAGATTCTTCCCTTGTACCATAAAATATTGTTATTCCCTTCAAATTTTGAGTTGCCTGGGATGTCATTGATCATAGTAGTTATTTCTGGATACTTGGCGTACTCACTTCGGATCTCATTAAGCCATTCAAGAACCACGATCGAGACTGCAAGTAGTGTAGGTTCTTTGTCCTTCTAGATAAGGCATCTACTACTACATTGTCTTTTCCCCTTTTATGCAATATCTCCATATCAAAGGCGGCAATTTTTTCAATCCATTTTTGTTGTTCTTCATAAAGTGTTTTTTGCTGGAGGAGGTGTTGAAGACTATTATGATCTGTTCAAATGGAGAACTTACTTCCCAACAGATATTGTCTCCACTTGGCCAGTGCTGCATAATAGCGAGCATTTCCTTGTTCTATGTGGATTTAAGACGCTCTCGTTTACTGAGCTTCCTGCTTTCAAAAGCTATAGGATGCCCTTCTTGCATTAACACTGCACCTATACTGAATCTGGAAGCATCACACTCGATGATAAATGGTTTAGAGAAATTTGGAGTTGTCAATACCGCAGCATTGGACTTAACTTCCTTCAATTCTTCAAAACAACTTCTTACTTCCTCATTCCATTGAAATGAATTCTTCTTTAAAAGATTTGTTAGAGGTGCAGTTATGTGTGCGTAGTTTTTAATAAATCTCTGGTAGTATCCCGTTAATCCTAAGAACCCTCGTTGCTTGGATATATTAACTGGATTGGTCCATTCCTTTATAGCCTTGATTTTATTAGGGTCCACTTTTACTCCTTCATGGGATATTTTGTGTCTGAGATATTCTACTTCTTCCTTCCCAAAGGTGCATTTGGATTTCTTAGTGTAGAACTAATGGTCTTCCAATAGTGTAAGAACTTTATCCAAATGTTGTAGGTGCAAGTTTTACTGTAAATTAAAATATCATCAAAGAACACTAGTACAAACTTCCTAAGACATGGACGAAATAACTCGTTCATAGTAGCTTGGAACGTTGTCAATGCATTCGTTAACCCAAAGGGCATTACTATAAATTTGTAATGACCTTTGTGTGTTCGAAACATTGTTTTTGGTATGTCTTCCACCCTGATTCTGATTTGGTAATAGCCTAATCTTAAGTCCAATTTTGAGAAGTATTTTGCGCCATGTAGTTCATCCAGCATTTCATCGATAAAGAGAATTGGGAACTTATTTTTTTATCGTTATCTTGTTTAATCCTTTGTAATCAATGCATAGCACTGAACGATCCATCCTTCTTTCTTACCAAAACAACTGGAGCAGACATACTGGACTCTTACTTTTTTGAGATGACCCCACATTTTAAAATATCTTAGATTATCTTCTCAATTTCGAGTGCTTTGGTGATACGGATATCGATACCGCTTGATGTTGATAGGGTCTGATCTCGCTTTGACTTCTACTTGTATGTTCAATTTCCCTATTAGGAGGCATTTTCATGGGCAGTGTCTTCGAATACTTTTTCGTGCTTCTAAATTAGCCCTTGTACTTCTGTCGACCCTTCACTAATCATTTTTTGCAAATAACATTTTTTAATTGGTGACATTGTACTATATAGGCTGGCACTCCTTTTTGAATCATTTTCATCATCTGGGATGACGATACGATTTGATTTTTTGGTGCTTGGAATCCATATAACTTATGCTTTTGCCCTTCCCATTTAACGCTTATAAACTGCTTTTGATGGTTGGCAGAATAAGTGCCTAAGGTTTGTAGCCATTGGATACCTAAGACCACATCTACTCCACCTAGTGGTACGGTGTAGAATGGAGATTTTAAATTAAAGTCTTGAATTTGCAATGTGACCTTATGGCATTTCCCTACTTTCTCAATCTTCTTACTGTCGGCTACCATTACCTTCATATTGGACATGGGAAATGTAAAGATGTTGAGTCTTTTGGCTATGGTTGAGTCTAAAAAATTGTGGGTATTGCCAGTGTCGATGAGAACCATTACGTTGTTCTTCTTGATATGTCCTTTTAATTTTAGTGTATGGGGAAGTGATATGCTTGTCATAGCTGATAATGACACTTGCGGAATGCTTTCGTCATCTAGTTCTGGAGAGAACTCTGGGGTGTCTTCAATTCCTTCTACATCTGATTCATCACTGTTTGAATCATTATTTGCTTCACAGTTATACAGATTCTTTGTCTCTTTTCCTTTAGCACACCTATGTTTAGGGTCCCACTCTTCGCCACAACGTTTGCATTTGCCCTCTTTCATCCTTTGTATTTTCACGTTAGATTTTTCTCCTTAACGAAGATGTGGTGGGACATATTTTGTATTCTCTGTATTTGCAGACTGAAGAAATCTTCGTCTCGAATATACTCTTTCTGGCTTTGACCAAAATATCTTTTCCGTTAAACACCATGTTAAACACACACATGGTGTATGGGAAGAATAAACACACACACAAGAGACTCAACACACAATGAAAGATAAGCGTGAGGCTTTCTCATTTTTCCATTATACATGATGTACATTTATAGTACAATGGTGTGACTCTTGGTTTCACATTCCAAGGTCACTTGGACTCCATTGTGACTTTTCGCATTCCACACCTACCCATGTAGGATTAGGTGTTCCAACATCCCCCCCCCCTTAATCCGAAGGGGTATGTGTGAGTCCAAGAAAAGAGTTGTAATACAAATCTGCCGGAGTATACATGGCGACACTTGGTTGAATCAACTCTCTGAAATGTTGGAAAAAAGAGGTGGTTTTAGGATGACCACAAACACTGGAACGCAATACTTGTTGCGGTTCCCGGAACTCTTCCAAAAGCGGCAAGAAGTCGAAAGCTTCGCTAGAAGGAATTGTCCCTCATAAAAAAAGGGAGACCTTCAACCTAAAAGAAGGGAGGTCTACTACCCGTGATGGCTTTAGGATTACCAACAACTCTAGAATGCTTGAAGCATTTCCCGGAACTCAACCAAAGCCGGCAAGAAGTCGAAGGCTTCTACTAGAGGAAGTGTTCCTCATATATGAAAGGGAGACCTTCGACCTAAAAGAAGGGAGGTCTACGACCCTGTGATGGTTTTAGGTTATCCACCAACCAAAGATGATGGTTTAAGGTTGTCCACCAACCGAAGGCATGCTCATGGGCATCCATGTCTCCGGCTACATCTCCGAATCTGGAATGACGAATTGTGGCTCAGGGCTTGCTTGAACTGGCTGTGTCTCTGGCTACAACTCCGAACATGGAATGAGAGATTGTGGCTCGGGCTCGCTTGATCTATTGTTGAAGCTTGTACATGACCACCATTTTCCCCCTGTCGGGGACAAGGTGAGATGATGGCGAAAACTCAACCGCAAGTTTGCTCAATATCCTTGAACATGTTCGACATGCGACTTAAACATCTTCTTGGTTGTTGATGCCCATTGCCAAGAAGCGATCCATCCAAGATGAATCTTGGTTCTTGCGGGAGAGGTTGAAGCTTGTTTCGAAGCATCTATGTGAAGAATGAGTGTGCCGACCCACGGTGCTTGCATGGATGAAGATCAAAACGGTGATCTTTCATATGGCCAACTCGATCACAATGTTGGTATTTTACAATCGATGTTGTTGTGGAAGTGAAGCGGGGATCCGGAGCAGCTGCAGGGTGAAGCTGTCATACAAGAATCCGACACTCCGAAATATGATGGGCTTGGTGTAGTCTCGGAATATGAAAAGACACATCCTTGTCATATCCAAGACCAGCTTTTGTGCTTGATATGGACAAGCTCTTCCCAAGGTCCGATGATGCGCTTAGGAAGTGCAAGTTTGAGCCGTTGCATCCGCATGTAAATCTGCTCTAGTGCAATGAACTCGAATGGGAATTGACTTCAACTTTTATCGACTTGTCTGTCGATGGGAGTCCTTCTCAATCTTCCGAACAAAAAACGAGTTCGGAATGGTGACTCTTTTGTTTGAAGTTCATCTTGTTGGAGCTGAGATTCCAAGCTGCAAAAACTCAATCTTTTCATGTGCATCTAGCAAACAACTTCGAATGTTACAAAGAGCATCCTTGCTCATTTTTTATGATATCATCAACATTTGAATGAATGAGGTTATTCAACAACTCTAATGCCTCTTTGATTTTAGCCATTTCAACAACTTAGGCTCAAAAAAATAAAAAGGTGTCGGCTACAACCGAAAATGCACTCGTTGACAATGTGATTCAACAACAAATACAAATGACTCAAGAGAACTTACAACTATGGAAATCTCAAAGCACAAAATGTGCTCCTCAAATGATGGAGGGCAATCAACAATTTTCAACAACTCAAGTACCGATTGCAACTATGAAGAAGCAATGTTCACTCACAATGTGAGTTCAATACAAAATCTCTCGCAAAAATATTTGAATGTTCAAGCAAAAAACACTTGTGCAAGAAGCCTTTTAAGGCGACTGAATTTTCCTTCAAAGAGTCGTTTTCAATGATGGCAAACTTGTCTTCAAATGTGAAATTCTTCAAAAAAATCACCCCCCTTATATATGCCACAAATCATAAAATGTCAAATCTTCTCTTTTCTCTATGTGTACTTGTCCATTTACTTGATATGTCATTTCCTTCATTTTCTGCACGTTCGTATTCTCTCTTTCCTCTCTCTCTCTGCTTTGTTTTTTTTTAATTAATTAAAAAAATGAATTAATTTTTTTTAAATTAATTAAAAAAATGGGAAAGGAAAATTTATTTAAAAGGGAGGAGGGAATTTATTAAAAAAAAAGGAATTAATTAAAATGAATGGAATTACCCCGGATGCGGGTGCTTCAATGGAGATTTAATGGGATGGGACGGAGGGGTGGCAAGCCCCGTCGACATCCGCCCAACCGGTACAGTTGCGTTAAATGGCCATCTGCGCAATGGCATGCATCATTTAAACTCCCCTCCTTCCAACGCCATGGGCTCCGAAAACTATAGCACTCGCTCGACTTCGTCCGCGACGAATCCACGCCTCCGCATGCTCCGGCGAGATTTTCATCATGGGAGCGATTAAGGAGACAGATCCGCTTGGTATGGGAAGGACGGACTTGGTGCGAGTTGAGGCCTGTCTCGTGGTGGATGGGTACCAAACGCAACGGGTTAAATATCACCCGGTCTTGGCTTTCTTACAAAATTGCATTGGCGCCGTAAGTTGTTTTATGCATCGTTGGGAGAGGGTCTATCGGTGTTTGTTGCGTTACGTGCGAGAGGAGGCTCATCCTCCAGGGGAAAGTTGCGCTCGGGTGCCGCGACTTCATCCAGAGCTCGGGCCACCCTCTCGCGGCTTTCTCAGTTTGTCTTAGTTGCGTTACGGACCCTCGCTTCTTCTCACAATGCGCGTGGATTCGACACCGTTTGCGGAGCAAAAGAGGTAGCTCTCGAGTCATCCCTCTCATGTTCATTCCGACCCCTCTCCGGATTCTTCCTCCTTTGGCGAGGGCTCGAGCCACTACCCCAGGGACTCGAAGCGGTCGGGGGCGCTCTCAAGATTTACGCCTATTCGGGGTCCCCATACGCATCGCCCTCCGGCCTCCTCTGCTCCTACTACGAGCACCAGCTCGTTTCATCTTCAACGAGTTCCCTCAACCGCCGTCGGATACGGCCCATTCTCTCGGTGGTTTTTCTTGAAGATAGCTTCCCGGGGGAGTCCGGCTCGCGACCCGACCGTTCTCGAGGCGAATGTTGCGAGTTCCCAACACCCGGTTCTCGAATTTCAATGCGGGCGATGGCGAGTGTCCCGTCGCAGCCTCCGTCTTGCCCCTGTAAGTTCGATTCCGGATGAAGACATGCCCTCCGCCGAACTCTGGTCCCTTAGCTTCTCACGAAGGGCTTGCTCTCGACATGCGCGCTACCGTACTGGTGCGAGGATTGTGGAGGAGACTCGATGATTAATGGGTTTGTTGTTTGTCTTTTTCTCTGTTTGTGTCACCCAACTTTTTGGGTTTTTTTTCGATTCAGTAGCTATGAAGCTTTCCGGCCCCCTTTTGTTCCTTCGGGTCAAAGCATTTCTTGGAAAAATTTAGCTCTGCACCCCCTGCGTGGGTTTCGACGAGTCTACTACTCGCTGTTTTTTCCTGAATTTTCTGCCTCCAAGGCGATAGTCTCGACTTCGGTCTCGTTGTAATTTTATCCACTTGTTAATAGATCAGTTTTACTTAGGAAATGAATGGAATTAATAATAAAAAAAAATGGGAGGGATTTTAATTGGGAGGGGGAGATAGGGTATTATATAGGATGGAGATTAATTAAAAAAGGGAATAGTTAAAAGTAAAAAAGGGAAAATGAAAGGGTCTGAAATTAAAATAGGCAAAAATAATTAAAAATGAAATGTATGTGCAGATGGGGGGGGAAGGCCGAGCGGCCAAGGTGAGGAAGAGAGAGCGTTTGGAAGGGGGCGTTGTTGCAGAACGCGAGTGGGATAGGTCGCGGTGAGGTGCGCTGCGACAGAGTGTAGGCGAGAGGAGGGTCGATGTGAGAGTTGTCGTGGGAAAAAGGGGCGTATAGCAATGGAGAGAGTGAGGCTGGCGTGAGCGAGTAGCGTAGGTAAGGTGAGAGGGGGCTGCGTTAGGGAAGGAGGAGAGCCGTAAGGTAAGGTCGAGGGCGTAGGGAGCGTGTTGCGGGGGTTGGCGTAGGTGGAGCGCGGCGTAGGGGGGACGAGGGGTGTGTAGAAGGGGCCGTGTGGAGTGATAAGGTGTGAGGCCGAGCGGATGGGGAGGACTGCGTGATCGTAAAATGCTGCGAGGGAGTAATAAGGAGGGAGCTCTTGTGAGGATTTGGGGTATGAGCGGTAGGGGCGGAGGGTTAAGGAGTGATAAGCGAGTCACGTGTAGTAGGCGTTGAGAGGGGAGGGGCGTTTATGGGTTGAGCGTTCGACGTAGAGGGTGATGTATTGCTTTGTGAGTGTGTAAGATGTGTGGGAAGGGTAGAGGGGCCGAAAGGCCAAGGGCCGAGTAGGCGATTGTTGCGAAATTTTTTTTTATTTTATTTTTTTTAATATAACAATGAGAGAGTAGAGAAATTATCTTTAAAACAAGTGAGTAGAACTTCTTCTAAATACACACGAGAATGGACAAAATGCGAGAGATGAGGGCAACGATAGAATTTTTTTTAGATGTATAGCGAGAACAAATCCAGCGACGACGATAAAGTGCGTGAAATGAGGGCAACTTCAGAATTTTAGTCTTCAAAACAATAGATTTTTTTCAAATATACAGACAATCTACTCCATTGCAGAATTTAACAAATGATTCGTAAACCTTTTCCATTAAAAAAACCCGAAAACTTGCAGAGATTTTTTCAATGAAAAACTCGAAATTTTCCTTTCGTAATCCACTTTGAAACACTATTCCAGTAGACTCTCTAAAATGCGAGAATTTAAAAAGGCGAAATTGCAAAATAATGCACGGTGAGAAAACCTTCGGATGCACAATGTCGCTTTTCTCCAAAACCACTTGTTGCTCTTCTTCAAAACCGGTTTCGAATGCTACCAATTTTCGAATGCGGCAAAATGTCTGCTGCAGAAACTCTAAGTGTTGCAAAAATGTCAAGAATTTTTGCGGATATGCATGAAAGCCATAAACACAAATGGCTCACTCAATTTGGAGCAGGGGCTAGCAATCGCCCACTCGATACCATGTTAAGGCACACACATGGTGTATGAGGAAGAATAAACACACACACAAGAAACTCAACACACAATGAAAGATAAGCGTGAGGCTTTCTCATTTTTCCATTATACATGATGTACATTTATAGTACAATGGTGTGACTCTTGGTTTCACATTCCAAGGTCACTTGGACTCCATTGTGACTTTTTCGCATTCCACACCTACCCATGTAGGATTAGGTGTTCCAACATTTTCAAATTTCTTTCGAGCAACTTTTGCTTTTTTGTCTTGCTACTTCTATCGATGTAATGTCATGAAGTTCAAGCTCTACTTTTAGATTGGTTTTAAGTCCCAAAATGAAAGATTGGACTAGACGAGATTCTGATAATCCAAGTACTCGTGTCGCTAAGGTCTCCCATTCTCGAGTGTATTCATCCACATCTCCTTTTTGACGCAATTTGATGAGTGTTGAAAATAATTCTTCTTCCTTGATACCTTGGAATCTTTTAAAGAAGGCATGCTTAAATTTTCTCCAACTGATAGCAAGTGTCGTCTTTTTCCACCACATATACCAATTATATGCTTCTCCTTCCATTTTCATGGAAGCATGCTTAATCTTTTCGTCATCATTGTCAATGTCGTAAATCTTGAAATACTCTTCATCTTTATTAAGCCACGCAACGCTATACTTTTCGTTACCGTCGAACTTGGGTAGCTCGATTTTAGCTCTTCGTTGATACGTTGCTAAACGGTGGAGCGAAAAAAAAGGGTATTGATTAGTGAATGTATTCCGAGAGTCGCTTTTTTTGAAAATTCGTGTTACTATCTTCTTGATGGTGCGAGGATGATATTTTTTGGAGACTCGGTTTTTCATGATGACTCGTTGAATCTCGCTAAATTGTTCTATTAATTATGTTCAATATTCTAGAATATTTATTCTAGTGAAATACTCATCCCTGTCACAAATAGAGGTTAGTAAAAACATTGTTTTATTATGATCATCTTTGGACTCACTATAATTTTTGCCCGAGTTGTTTTTTCTATCCGGTTTGTCGCGTCTTGAAGTTTCTTGATATCGTCGGAATGTCCGAGTAACCTTACCCTCGAGATCGACTATTTTTTTGTTAAAATCATCGGAATGGTTAGTAATCGTATTCTCGAGATCAACTAATTTTTTATTTGAAATCGAGTCATTTTCATTGACTGACATTGAGCGGGTTTGAGGGGGTGTATATTTATTTGTCAATTTAACTCTTTTTTCTTAACTTAATCCTAATTTTTTTTATTTTTTCTATTTTCAAATTAAAATTTAATTGAGTCTTATATAAAAAATTAATTAAAATTAATTAAATTTTATAAAAAAAATGAATTAAATTTCGGTTTTAAGTTCCTATGGTTGTCATTTTTTTGAAGAGTTTTTCGGATTTTCCACGAGTATCAAGGAACATTTGTCGACGTTTCAAATCCCAACGGGGATCCATCTTTCAGGGACAATTGAATGAAGAATTGGAAGAAGGGTTTTAGGCCATTAATAGTGAAGAAGGATATGACACTAGCCGACCAAAGTTATTGACTTTAATTTTATATAAAAAAAAATTATTATTTTATTTTATTTTATTTCAATTTTTAATAATTCTATTTCCAATTTTTAATACTTTTATTTCTAATTTAATTAATAATATGAACTAATTTTAATTTAATTTAATAATATGAACTAATTTTAATTTCTTTAAATATTATGTGATAAATATTTATAATTAATTAGTATTTAATAAAATAACTATGTATTAATATTAATTTTCTAAATCAATATTAATTAAGTAAATAGCTAATTATTTTGCTATATAGATACTAATTTAATTAATTGATCTATTTAATTTTTTTAATTTATATAATTTAGTATTTATTTTAGGATAAAATACATTTGATAAAAACCTAAATTTTTTAGAGATGGTTATTAATATCATTAATTGAAATAAAAATAAACAAATTATTTACTAATTAGTATTAACATTTATTTAAAGATAAATAAATATTAATAAACGTTGACAAATGTTCCTTGATACTCGTGGAAAATTCGAAAAACTCTTCAAAGAATTAAATTTCATTTAAATTATATTATAACTATGGTTTTATGTATATGTATATATATATATATATATATATATATATATATATATATATATATATATATATATGTAAGACTACGATTTCAATTTTTTTCACAAAACTAAATCCAAAAAAAAGTCGTTTTTAATTTTCCACAAACTAAGTCAAAAATTCGTGGTTGACGGGCAATTCGAAACGTCGACAAATGTTCCTTGATACTCGTGGAAAATCCGAAAAAAATCTTCAAAGAATTAAATTTCATTTAAATTATATTATAACTATGTTTAAATATATATATATATATATATATATATATATATATATATATAAGACTCTGATTTCAATTTTTTCACAAAACTAAATCCAAAAAAGTTGTTTTTAATTTTCCACAAACTAAGTCAAAAAGTCGTGATTGACGGGCGACCGGGAAGCCGATTGAAACCGTGGCTCGAGGCTCGGTTATAGAGCTGGCTCGGACAATTCGATGACGGAGCGTGAATGCGGGAGCGTAATGGTAGGTGACGAGTGCACGGACATGGGGTCGGCAATAGTGAAACGATGCACACAAGAGCAACGAAATGGCGGCGGGGAATACGACGACGAGCAGACGACCGCTAATTGTGATGTATGGTTACAAGTAGATGGAACAAGTGTCGAAGGGTTTGCGGTGGTACAACGAAGGAATTACTGAAGGGACGGCAACGAAGGGGATGGCGGATGTGGACTATGTGGAGGATGAGGCACAACGACGAAAGGACGATGTAGCACTCGAATGGTGGGTGGGGGTGGTCGACTTGTAGAATGGGCGACGAGGGTCAATGGCGGAAGGTGGGAGCATCGCAAATTGGACGACGGGAAAGCAAATGTCAACGGAGTGGTGGCGTGAACAACAAGTCACGACAGACGAAAAGGGGAGACAAAACACGGTGGCATGGTGAGGCAAATGAAAGAAACAACGAACACAGGTAGATGAAACAGTGGAACACGAAACGAGAAAAAAAGAGAAAAAAAAATATGTGTTTGCGAGGCGGAGGATTGACCACTCCGATACCAAATGGAGCACAAAAAGCATAGTAATAGACAGAAGAAAAAATATATTTATTGATGAATGATAAGATGATTACAAAATGAGAGAGACCATGGCTTAAATACAACCTTGTGGTGTCTCTTGGTGAAGGGGCATGATCAAAGATCATGTCCTTTGCCTAATACGACCTAATACAATTACAATTAGTAATAATTAATAATTTTTATATAACAAATCATCGAAGAATGGGAAGTGGTACCAACCTGCTCCAAAGGTATGGGCTAAATAATGACAAGTAAACCATATTCGAGCCAACCAAGGGGGTTCCTTAGCTATAAGACTCTAATAGGTCCCTTTGATCTTCCCTGTACAAGAAAGCCATGATCAAGTAGATCACCCAACAACGTTGAAGTTTTTTGTAGCTTTAAAAGGTCTTCTACATAGGCTTGGTGTTTTAGCATGTAGAAGATATTTGATTGTCTCTTTAGGTGCTTGCTTGGAGTAAGTAATATTATGATTTTTTTCCTAAGGTTAACTTAGGAAAAGTACAATAACTAATCTAATTAATTAATATTATTATGGACTATTAGGACAAAGTTCTAATGATAAGTAAAAAAAATTATCTAAGTGACTTAGATATAATATCAACTATTGATCTCAAGTGAGGCTTAGGATTTAATCCTAGCCATTGATCACTTGGAATATTAGGGTTAGCGATTTTGGCTTAATGAAATTATAAAATAAGCCTAAGGAAGAGATGAAGACACAGTGTGGAGAAAGCGATTTTCTCTAGAGCAAGAGGCTCAACTAGATTGAAGAGAAGTGAGGAGAAGTACGAGTAGGGGAATTTTGGGAGAAACTCAAGGAGGCTAAGTTCAATAAAGAGGGAGGCCAGAGTTGTTGAAGAAGAGACCAAATTGTGTAAGTGGCCAAATTATCCCGGGAGGCCGATTTTTCTAGTGCGTAAGGATCATACGAGACAAGAAGGGAGGTCAATTCACCGGTGAGACGGGTTAATTCTCCAAGACCGATTTGCTTAAAGTGGTTAAATTTCCAAAGGCTGAATTTCCTAGTGGAGACGAGTTTCCGTGCGCCCAAAGCAAATGTTTTTGTTCTATGTATTCTTTGTGGGTCTAACCTAAAATTTTCTCAAGAAATTTAATGAAGGAAGATTGTGTTAGGTGTAAATTTGTTGTTGTCGTGTGATTGATCTCTTCATTGTATTTCCACTTGGAATTTTTAAGTTAATATACCGGTTTATTTATTTTTTCAACAAATTCGAAATATTTGAAATAAATATTTTTCCGGGGTTTTAATAAATTGTTGAAGTAAAATAAATCAAATCTAGTATGAGAAAATTTAACATGGTTTTCGTAGTGATAGAAACATTGTGGGAGAGATCGAGAGATCACAAGGGTTTTATGGCGATGAATTGTTTTATGACGATAGAATTTTTATTTTGTAGTGAGGGTTTTGTGGCTAAAGTCAATTTGTTAATATGGCATCATCAAATCTAGGATATGAAGAGAGGTTGGAGGGGGCCATAAACTTCAATTCGTGGAAGGAGCGAATCACCTTTCTCTTAATGGAAAATGGTATGCCGAAATTGCAAGCCAAGTGATTCAAATTCCTTAGGATGCTACCTAATCAATTGAACATATGTTAAAAGATATAAGAGCCAGGGAGCATCATTTTGGATGGTGTGAAGGATCACATAATCCCTCGCATAACGAAGAAATATTCAGCCTATTAGGCGGTCGACCCTTGACTAAGTTACACCGAGTCATAACTAGAATAGAAATATGGTGCAATCGGAGAAGCTAAATAGCATAAAGATGAATAGATTTGAGGCTATGGCTTCATATTTCACAAGGAATCGGTAGGCTTGTGATGAACTTTTTAATTGTTGGGAAAGAGGTGGTTGAGGTGGATCTTGTCAAAGTAGCACTCGAAAGGGTGTACCAAGTAATTGATCTGCATTTGTAATAGGTATCCTAGCCAAAGATAAACTTTGTAATTGGACCAATTTATGGGTTGATTTCACCCAAAAGGAGATCCGGAAGAAATCTATAATTGGTGGATAGCACAAGGTCGGAGATGAGGAGAACCTTGCTCTTGTCGGGCAAGCAAAGAAGGGCATGGGTAAAGCCAAGAAAAACCGAGTGGACGACCATCTTCACAAGGGAAGAAAGACATGAGCAAAGTCAAGTGCTTTGCATGTCACAAGTTCAACCATTATGTCGTGTTGCCTCAAAATCTAGCAAGTCTTATGGGGGGAGTTCATAAGACAAGAAATAGACCAAGGGACAACAATGTGAGGGGTGGCCCACTATCACCATGACCACTCCTCTTGCTCTTTAGTGGACTTTCACCACAAAGGAGGCTTCCTGTATTAGATCACCAAAAGCATAGATCTATTCCAAGGGGAAAGGTGACAAAATAGGCCAAGGAAGGATGCTCTTCTTAGGAACAAGGCTTAGCTAGCACAATAGGGCAATACACATCTTCCTAGAGGCCTGAGTTAGAGCACAATGTGACATAGGGTTAATGATTAAGCAAGCTTAACAATCTTATCTAGGATCATGAGGCCAAAAAAAGGCTCACAATAGATGTATACATTCAATTTATGGCACAAGAAACCTTAAATGAGCCTAAAGTTGAAGCCTAGGGCAAACTAGGGCTTTTCTAAGGCAAAATTTACCTAGGGAAAAGGACGTTAGCCCTAAAATGGAGAAATTAACCACATGAAAAAGGTTGATTTTGAGGTAAATACCTCACAACCAAGCGTTGGATCCCTCCACAAGGCAACACTTTCTACCTTAGTTGAAACTTGAAATTATGCCCTAACCCTAGCTAGCAGCATTCCTTAAGAGGCTGAAATTAAGGTTTGGGGTAGAAAAAAGTGAGTTTATAAAAAGTTTTTGGTGTGCTCAATATATCTAAAATTCGGCCTTCAAAAGGGCCAGAATTCAGCCCTCAAGAACAAGTCTGCAATCAGCCTTCTAGCCACGGCCAAAAAATCTTCAAAAAGTGTGCCAAGAATCCTTCCAAAATAAGCCAAAAATTCCTTCAAAAATGTGCCAAAAAATATTTCCCCATAAAGTGTCTCCAAATCAGCTCCTTCTCACTTTTGATTCAGGAGGTATGAACCTTGGAACTCCTTTTTCTTTACTTGTTTGAACAGATCCGAACTTGCTTGAGCAAGTGACTTGAAATGCTCCTTCTTGCACCTATTTACAGTGCATTCGAGGTCTAGACTGGGTCGACTTGTCCATTGGCTGGAAATTTGAATGACCTGTGTAACTGGCAGAATGTGTTGCAAACACTGATAGGGGGGGTGGAATCGGTATTTCTTTTACAATTGTTATTATTTTATGCCAACTAAGATAACTTAATAAAACCAGACACAAAATGTACAACAATAAAAAATAACTTTATTAACCAAAATGGCGAGGACTCCAATCATCTTTTTACATCAATCGATTTGTACAATAAAACTTATAGTTTCTTCAGGTCTCCAACCCTAAATGAAGACTCCAATCTTCAAATACAAACAAGGCTCCAAACTGTACTTCACCAAGCTCCAACTTGGTCTATTTTACTTCACCAAGCTCCAACTTGGTCTACTTGAGGACTCCAATCTTCTTCAATAATTCAGGCTCTGACCTGGTTTTTCACAAGGCTCCAACCTTGTGTGAGGGTCACCAATCCTCTAGGGCTCCAACCCTCTACTTCAAGATGGTTTTAGTGTTTTCTTCAAGACCTCCAAAAGTTTCTCCAGAAGTCTAGAAGTTTCTTCAACAATGCTACTGCTCCAACAAAATTTCACATTTGTCAATGACTGTACAGCATCATGATTCAAAGTTCAGCTTAAAAAGGCATCTCCAAGGCTCTTCATGCCATTCACAAAATAAATAAGGTCTGCTTCACATCACTGTCTTCAATAAGGCTTCAATAATGCTCCATCAGAATACTCCAACACTCTCTTCACTAAGGATTCAACAATCTTCAAGGAAGATTTCAATATGTTTCAAACATAGACAGTATATCTGCTCCAATCAGCTTCAATGTTTACAGAGATTGATGTTCCCCAGGACAAGGCTGGATATCCACCAGAATTAGATTGAAATTTCACGTTTCAAAGTGCAAGTCAATTGAACTGTCACGAAAATCCACAGGGAACTCTACTACAGAATGCCACGAAATTATAGAAGATTGCTTCAGAAAAGCTGAGGCCTCTGTTTTAAGGTCTGCAATTATATAATCCTGAGTTCAACTTCTTTATAGGGCCGAATCTACTGTTCAAAGGGGCTGCTGAAGTGGTTGAATTTGTTGTCACAGGTCTTGTGCTGTAACTTCTTCAGAACAACGAATCCAGCAAATATCCACCAAGATCTAAACAAAAAATTATCAAGACCGAACAGATCCAACAACTGAAACGTCAATGAAATTTTCTTTTGCTACAGGTCCAAACCTTTATTTTCTGTTCTGCTTTTTCTTGGTCGAATTCTCTCTCTCTGATCCAAAAAAAAATCCAAAACGCTCAGAAGACTTCGCCTTTTCTTCAGCTCACAAGTTGTGAACCTTTAATTCTCCTTCAGATTCGTATTCTTCCTTTTTTACCTCAGGTCCAAGTTTTTCCATACTTACTTCACCGAATTTGGATGAGTCATTATGTTTATTTATACAGATCATGAATGAAACATCATGCCTATTTGGGAGGACTGACTTATGTAGGCCGATTTGTTAACTGTTTGCTTTGGACAAAGTGGACTGATCATGTCTAAATATAGATAGAAATGGTGTCCTGGTCTTGACCTTGTTACTGCAAATTTCTTCTACTAAGTGCTCTTGGTGTGACTCATTGTTTATTACATATGGTTCTTGTTTTTTGGGCCTTACTCATATGAAGATAACTGAACCGTGTGAGCTACTTGTGGCTTGAATGTATGCAGGGCTGAACAAAAGTTGTAAATTCAAATTCAATTCTCACTGTAAAAGTATTAAACAACAATATGATTGTTCAACTTTGGTCTGTCAAAATGGGTATTAAATCAAAATCTTATGTTTGGCATAGGAGAATTAACAACAGCATTAATAAAAAGGTGTTGTATAAACCTCCTAACTTTTCTCTTATAGGTCACTGACAATTTATTCACTCCAATTTGATGCCTGTCTCTAGTCGATGTTCATCTTAATCCAACCATCATTTTGACACAAGTGTACAACCATTGAAAGCTTCCTTGGCATTTTCTCAAGTGTACAACCATTGTAAGCTTCTAGCAATTATCTTCAGATTCATCAATGGCCTTTGCTTTGACATTAATGACAAACTTCTCAACTGAAAGTATAATGAATATTAAAAAAAAGAATTTCTCCTCAACCATGAGGAGTTAGAGGGAGTGCCATATATTGTTGGAAAGGTCTCGGAATAAGCTTTCCGACCATATATGTTATGCTTCCATTTGAGCTAGAAAAAATGGAGTAAAGTGTTAAAAGTTGGGTACTAGAGGACAAGTGGTTCCCTAAGGCTTTGATCTTTGGCCTAAAGAAAAGTGTCCAAATTTATTTGTACTTTTCTCCTAAAGTGACTTTATAAGTGGTAAAATCAATCTAATTTTAAAGTGACTTTATAAGTGGTGAAGTTACATTCTAATTTTAAAGTCAATGAAAAAATTAGAAAGTAAAAAAGCGACTGGAAATAAAAGGCTAAGTCGGTCTTTATTTAAGTGGGTAAGTTAAAAAAAATAGAAAGTGAGAATTAAATGCACATTTATTAAAAAAAAATGAATCTTAGCCATTAGATCTTAGTGTTATCCAAAAAAGTTATTTAGGGTAAAAGGAGAGAAGGAGAGCAAGCAGAAAATTTCTGAGCAGTGAGAAGTTGAAGAAGGGCAGCAAGGAGACTTCGGCAAATCCGTACAGCAGCATTATTGGCACAAATCTCAACGCAGAATCCGTACAGCAGGAGTTTGAGCACAGATTTCGAGGAAGGGAGAGGCACAAAAATTGAGGAAGAGGGGCAGCAGCTTCAGCATGAATTTTTGAGTCAGATTTTGGGCACGAAAACCGATGAGAAGCACTGCTGTTATTCTGGCACAGATTTTGAGAAATCCATACAGCAGCTGGCAGCACAGTTTTCGAGGCAGATTTTGTGCACATTTTTTCGAGGAAGTGCAGTCGTACTTTTCTGTACATTCTGTACAACTATACGGCCGTACTACAAAAATTCTGGGCACGGTTTTTCGAGGGTGACAGTTTAACATTTAATGTTGTTCATTTATTGCTATAATTTATGTTTTAATGTTGGCACGGTTTCTGAGGCGGAGTGCAAACACGAAAACCGAGATAAGTTGAATTTGCAGTTGCTAGAATTTTTACTATGTGTTTCAGTTTCTCTGTAAAAACATTTTCAGAAATAAAGAAGAGTTCTCAAATTGGTTTTCCCCAAGAGTTGTAGAGGGATTTTCCAGGGTCACATTGACCAAAAATCATTGTGTTATTTTCTGTGTGGCTGTCATATTTTATTGTGTTTTATTTCTGCATTTTCCAGCAGTTGCAAAATCTCCAAATTTTTGTTTTCAGAAATTTCAGTCATTTCCAGATTTTAGTATTTATATCATGTTCAAATTTAAAACTATATGCATGGAGTGATAAGGAAAACTGATAACCAGAGTGGGGGTTGAAATTTCTACATGGTATCCGAGCTTCGTTGGCTGAAAAGTGCAGTTTGGGACAGCAAAGTGAAAATCACAACAAGCTGATTTTTACACAGAAAAATTGAACCTTTACCACAGATTTGAAAATTTCAATTTGTTAGGACAACAAGCATGTCTTTGGGTTTGAGGGTTGAAGACAGGTTGGATAGGCAGAGCAACTACAGTGCATGAAGGGAGAGAATCCAGAGCATCTTTGAGGAAGCAGAAGTCTGGGGCATTATGGTACATACCACACAGCACTCAGAAGTAGTACCTGTTGACCCTGTACAGTTGGCAAAGTTTAACAAAAAGAATGCTAAGACAAAAAGACTGATTCTGGATGGAGTTAAAGATCATGTCATTCCTCATGTGAGAGGAAAGACTTATGCACATGAGATGTGGACAGCCTTGACCAGTCTTTACCACAGCTCAAATGAAAACAGAAAAATGGTCCTAAAAGAGAAACTGAAGGCCATTAAAATGGCTAAGACTGATAGTGCTACAGCATACCTCACAAAGATCACTTCTGTGAGAGATGAGTTGGCAGCTGTAGGAGAAACCATTGCACCTACTGAGTTGGTGAGGATTGCTTTGAATGGTCTTCCCAAGACTTGGGAGAGTTTTGTGGATGGCATTGTTGCACAGGAGAACCTTCCCGGATGGGAGAGGTTGTGGGATGATTTCATTCAGAATGAGATCAGAAAGAACCATCTTGGGGCAGCCAAACAGGTCGAGGAGAATGACAATGTGGCATTGTTAACAAGAAGCAAGAAGGGCAAAGGAAAGAAGCAAGCTTCCACCAGTGGCGGTGGAGGTAAAGGAAAGCAGCAAAACAAAGAAGACTATTCCAAAGTCAAATGTTGGAATTGTGAAAAGTTGGGACACTATACAGTTGTGTGTCCGGAGAAGAAGAACAAGAAGGGAAAATAGAAAACCATGGCAGCTTCTACAGAGATAAAGGACTTCTCAGAGAGCTTTGATCAGGAATTTGGGTTCATAGCTTGTGAGGCCACTAGTGCAGGATCACCTGCCATACAGGTTCAGAGGGAGTGTGCACTTCCCTCTACTAGCTTAGCATCTTCTGGCATTTGGTATGTTGACAGTGGGGCTTCTCATCATATGATAGGAGTCAGGGAGTACTTCTCAAAGCTTTTAGAGAGTGACATTGATATTGAGGTAGTACTTGGTGATGACAACATTGTTAGAGCAGTCGGTGTGGGGACATTGACATTTGATAGGGAACCCAAACCTCCCTTGAAAGTGTCAGATGTTCTATATGTGTGTTGTGAAACCAGCTTCAAAAATAGAAGAAAAGAGATATCAACGCCTTATAAATAAGCCACTTCGAGAGGGAAACCTCCAATACATTACATAAATGAACAATTCTTCAATGATACAAATGTCAAAACCTCCTTTCTATATATAGGAGTCCATGGAGCCACAATGTAATCCTAGCTGACCTAACAATAATAATGTAAGGGCACAATAAGAACAATATGGGGGTTACCGGGGTACAACAATAACAATAAGGGGGGCTACACTAACATAATAAGGGACTACACTAGTAATATAGGGACTTAACATGCCCCTCTCCTTCAAACAAGTGTTGTCCTCAATGCTTGATTATTTCTTGATGCTTCGGTATAAAATTCTCATGCTCCCATGTGGAATCTTCTATAGGAAAGTTCTTCCACTTGTTGAGATACTCTAAAATTGATCGTTCTTGTCGAGTTCTTGTTTCTGTGACTACTTCAGAAACTCTTTCGATGTGATGTTGATCTTCCTGTTGTTTCATTTCATTCTGCACCAAAGTTAGGTTATCCTTTGAGAGTTGGAGAACTTGTTGTTGATGGTCGATGTGATATTCCACTACTTTATCATCCATATTAGCTTTTATTTTATCCTTCAAACCATCCAACTTAGCCTCCATTTCTTCTTTTAAACCATCTATGTCATCTTCAGTTGCTCTTCGTAAGATCGAAATTTGTTGCACTTGGTACCATAATTTTGATATCTCATACTGCAATTCTTCCTCTTCATGCGTCATAGTATATATTTCTGAGGGCATAATCGATATGGAATTATTTTTTGGAGGCATTATAGAACCCAATGCTGATAAAAATTCTTCAATATGCCCTTGGAATCACCTCAAACTACTTTTTCAAACAAACGTTATGCAATTTTAAAAAACAAATACACACATTTTTCTTGATTTTGAGGAACTCGATATTGAAACTGAATTATCTCTGTGATTTCAGATCTTCAATATCTGAAATTCGGCCCTAAAGTAGCCCTCTGAATCTTCTTTTGAATGCCACAGGTCTGCCCTGATTTGGATTCTTCAAGACAAAGTTATGTCCAATCTCCCACAATGACCTAATTATGGACTGGTTCAGTAGAGCGCACTTGTATGACTTGCCACGTGTCACTATTTCCTCCTTCAGCTTTAAAATTGATAGACCAGAAACTACAGTCCGTGTACTTCCAGTGACTTTTTACAGAATTCCAATCCGATGCTCAGAGAGAGAGTTATGAAGATTTTCCCATGATCACCTCTTTGAGATGAAATTCGGGAGCCTGAAAAAGACCTAACTTCCACAGATCATATCTCCGAAAATATTGCGAACCAAGCTCTAAAATTTTGCGACGATGTTCCTCAGGATTTTAGCTTCGCGCTCTAAAAATTTCAGCTTCTGAACCTTCGTAGAAAAAAAGTTATAGCGAAAATTCTGCGATGACCTTTTTAAGTGAAATTCAAGAGCCTGCAAAAAGCCCTAACTTCCACAAATCATACCTTCGAAAATATTGCGAACCAAGCTCTGAAATTTTGCGACGATGTTCCTCAGGATTTCGGCTTCGCACTCTAAAAAGTTCAGCTTCTGAACGTTCGTAGAAAAAAAGTTATAGAGAAAATACCACGATGACTTGTTTGGAGCAGCGAAACCCTAGAATCCAAAGCTCTAATACCAAATGTTGTGAAACCAGCTCCAAAAATAGAAGAAAAGATATATCAACGCCTTAGAAATAAGCCACTTCGAGGGGGCAACCTCCAATACATTACATAAATGAACAATTCTTCGATGATACGAATGACAAAACCTCAGCTACATGTATAGGAGTCCATGAGGCCACATGTAATCCTAGTTGACCTAACAATAATAATGTAAGGGCACAATAATAACAATATGGGGGTTATCGGGGTACAACAATAACAATAAGGGGGGCTACACTAACATAATAAGGGACTACACTAGTAATATAGGGACCTAACAATGTGCCTAGAATGAAGAAGAACCTGATATCCGTCTCAGCACTTGAGGACAGAGGTTATGAGGTGTTGTTTAGGAGAGGGAAGGTGCTTATATATCCTAGGGGGACTCCAGCTGATTCAGCTAGAGTGATTGGTGTGTGCCATGCCAAGGTGTACAACTTCTCATTCCAGCCCCTGATGGCATAGAGTTGCAGTACCGGCAGCAGATCTAGTAGTTCAGATTTGTGTGAGATTTGGCACCGTAGGATGGCGTACATGTATCATGGGGCCTTGAGGACATTGCCGGAGATCACCACTGGTGTGCTAGATTTCAATTATGATCACCTTGATGTGTGCAGAGGATGTGCTATGTAGAAGTTTGCCAAATCCCCTTTTCCTAGCAGTGACAGCAGAGCGACAGGGATCCTTGAATTGATTCATACCAATGTGAGTGGACAGATATCTCATGTATCTTTGAGTGGCTATGAGTATTATGTGTTATTCATTGATGATCACTTCAAGAAGACCTGGATTTATTTCTTGAAGACCATGAGTGAGGTCTTCAAGCGGTTTCAAGAGTTCAAAGCTCTTGTGGAAACCTAGACAGGTAGGAAGATCAAGGTCCTCAGGTCGGACAATGGAGGGGAGTATACCCGTGGTGAGTTTGTTGATTTTTGTGCTGAGGCAGGGATCAGGAGGGAGTTCACAGTCCCTTACTACCCCCAGCAGAATGGGGTTGCGGAGAGGAAGAACAGATCCATTGTAGGGGCTGCCAAAGCCATGCTTCATGATTAGGGGTTACTTTTATTTTTGTGGGCAGAGGCTTGCAACACTGATGTTTACTTTCAAAACAGGAGTCCACATCGTGCCTTTGGCAATGTGACTCTGGAGGAGGCTTTTTCTAGGAAGAAGCCTGATGTTGGTCACTTTTGTATCTTTGGGTGCATTACATCCTCCTATGTTCCCAAGGAGAAGAGGACCAAGCTAGAGCCCACTGCAGACAAGGGCATCTTTGTGGGTTATAGCGAGACCTCGAAAGCTTATCATATTTATATTCCTACAAAGAGGAAAGTTGTTGTCAGGCGAGATGTAAAGTTCAAGGAGGAAAGAACTTTCAGGAGGTCACGAGAATTAGAGTACCTAGATTCACCAGACCCTCAGGAGCAGCTGAGTCAGTCACAGGGATCTAGTGATCAGGGATTAGGAGGTATATCGATTACAGTGTCAGGTCCATCAGTGAGTAGTGGCTCTCTGAGTCATGTGGGTGGTGCTTCGGACAGCATGCAGAGCAGTCCGCAGAGCAGTTCACAGGGTAGTCCACTGATGGACGATTCGCATGGTACTTCAACATCTACAGGCACAGGATAAAGCATGAGGTCAGTTGGCAGGGAGTTCAGGCTTCTGATGATGATGAAGACTCTTTCACTCCGGTGGGAGAAGTATGCTCAGGGAAAAAGAAGCCCAAGTGGCTTCAAGACACCTTGCGCGAGGCCACATCTGTTGCTGGGCCAAAGAGACAGGTTAGAGAGAGTAAACCACCTGAGCGCTTTTGTAGTTACATGGCATTGGTAACTAGAATTGTTGATTCTGAGCCTTCTAGTTATGAGGAGGCAGCTAGCCAGCAGGTCTGGAGAGAGGCCATGCAGGAGGAGTATTCTTCTATTATGAAGAAGTTAAGAACGATGTTTGGGAGGTAGTGCCGAGGCCTGAAGGTAAATTCGTGGTTACTTCCAGATGGCTTTACAAGATAAAGCATGTTGCAGATGGCAACATCGAGAAGTTCAGGGCTCGATTTGTGGCGAGAGGATTCTCACAGGTAGAGGGAGTTGACTATGAGGAGACCTTCGCTCCCGTAGCTCAGTATACATCTATTCGCTCTATTATATCAATTGCAGCAGAGATGGGTTGGAAGATCCACCAAATGGATGTGAAGAAAGCATTTCTCGAAGGCTTCATTTAGAAGGAGGTTTATATTGAGCAGTTGTAGGGCTTTGATGTGCATGGGAAGGAGTCCCATGTATGCAGATTGAAGAAGGCACTCTATGGCCTGAAGCAAGCTCCTAGAGCTTGGTACTCGAGGATTGATACATACTTCCAGCAGTTGGGTTTCACAAAGAGTGAAGCTGATCCGAACCTATACTTCATTGTGGTGGGTGAGGAGCCTCTCATTCTGGTGTTGTATGTAGATGACTTGGTCATCACTGATGCAAAGAGACTCATTGAGTGCTGCAAGAGAGATCTTGCTTCAGAGTTTGAGATGAAGGATATTGGCTTGATGCATTATTTTCTGGGATTGGAGGTGTGGCAGTAGGAGGGGCATTTCTTGTTGCGACAAGGGAAGTACATTGTGGACATTCTTAGCAGATTTCACATGCAGGATTGCAAACCCATGTCTACACATATGATCACTAACTGGAAGAAGCTTCACGCTTCAGATTCCGAGTTGGTGGATCCTACTTTATACAGATATTTGATTGGTTCATTGATGTATTTGGTCAACACTCGACCAGATATATGTTTTGCAATTACCACGATGAGTCAGTTCATGCGTGAGCCCAAGAGAGTGCACTGGGTGGCTGCAAAACACATTCTTCATTACTTGCAGGGTACAGTGGATTTTGGTCTAGATTATAGACAGGGTGATGGAGTGAGACTGGCAGGGTACACTGATTCAGATTAGGCAGGTTGTGCTTATGATAGGAAGAGTACTTCAGGGTGTTGTTTTGGGTTGGGTTCAGCAGTTGCGTTGTGGTTCAGCCGGAAACAACAGTCAATTGCATTGAGCTCAGCTAAGGCAGAGTATATCGCTGCTAGTTCGACTAGTTGTGAGGCCATATGGCTTCGCAAGATGTTGTTTGGTCTATTTGGTCAGGCATTGAGACCTTCTGTGATTTACTGTGATAATCAGAGTTGCATAAAACTCATGGAGAATCCAGTTTTTCATGACAGGTCAAAGCATATCGGAATCAAGTATCATTTCATTAGAGACTATGTCCAAAAGGGAGCTGTCAAGCTTGAGTATATTTCCTATTGAAATTTGGGTACCAGAGGGCAAGTGATTCCCTAAGGCTTTGATCTTTGGCATAGGTAAAAGTGTCCAAAAGAATTTAACTTTTTCTCCTAAAGTAACTTTATAAGTTGTAAAGTCAAATCTAATTTAAAAGTGACTTTAAGTGATAAAGTTACTAAGTCTAATTTTAAAGTGACTTTAATAAAGTCAATGTGAAATTAAAAAGTGAAAAGTGACTTTGGAAATAAATGACTAAGAGGGTCTTTATTAAAGTGGGGTGAATTAAAAAATAGAAAGTAAGATTTAAATGCAAATTTAATCTCAGCGCTAGATCTAAAGTTATCTCAGTCATTGGATTTAGGGATTCCCCAAAAGTCACTTAGGGTTAGGTTAAAGGAGGAAAAGAGGGAAAAGATCATTCATTCTTTCATGAGCAGATTGAGATAAGGAGGAGAAGAGAGCAAAGAGATATTTCTGAGTAGTGAGAAGAAAGAGAGCGACAGCAAGGAGATTCAACAAATACGTACAGCAAGTTTATTGGCACAAATCCCAAGGCAGAAATCCATACAGCAAGAGAGAGGCACTATTTCCAAGAAAGGAGGCATGAAAATCGAGGAAGAGGGCAACATCATTAAGCACGAAGTTAGAGGCAGAAATTTGGGCACGGAAGTCGAGGAGAAGTGATGTTGATATTTTTGGCACAAAAACCGAGAAAAAGGACAGCAGCTTCAGCGCAGATTTCTAGGCAATTTCTGGGCATGGATTTCGAGGAGGGTTGTTGTACAAGTCTGTACAATTCCATACAGTTGGTTCTGGCACACTTCCCGAGGTGGTCGTACAGCATTTATTGCTGTCATTAATGTTGTAATATTTTTTGTTTTGCAAGTCGCTGATTTGGCACAATTTCCGAGGTAGTGTGCAAGCACAGAAATCGAGATAAGTCTGTAATTTTGGTTGTTGGAATTTTTACTGTATTTTCTATCTCACTGTAAAAGCAATATTTAGAAATAAAGAGAAGCGTTTGCACTGGTTTTCCCCTAGAGTTGTAGGGGGTTTTTTCAAGGTCATGTTGACCAAAAATCAGCGTATCATTTTCTATGTGTAGCTAATATATTTTCTGAGTTTTTATTTCTGCATTTTCAGCACTGAAATTTCCAGAATTTGTGTTTTCAGAAAATATTTATTATTTCCAGCTTGTTGAATGAATGGTTATGGGAATGGTCATTTAAATACATGGGAGTAATAAGTAGAAACTGAAAATCGGGGTTGGGTCAAAAATTTCTACATTTCCACAGATGAGCAGGTAGCGGACATTTTCACCAAAGCCTTACCACGGAGCAATCATGTCTACTTTAGAGACAAGATTGGAGTGGTGAGGAACACTTTCCTCAGTAAAAGAAAGTGTTAAAATTTGGATACCAGAGAACAAGTGATTCCCTAAGGCTTTGATCTTTGGCCTAGGGAAAAGTGTCCAAATTTATTTGTACTTTTCTCCTAAAGTGACTTTATAAGTGGTAAAGTCAATCTAATTTTGAAGTGACTTTATAAGTGGTAAAATTACATTTTAATTTTAAAGTGATTTTATTAAAGTCAATGAAAAATTAGAAAGTGAAAAAGTGACTATGGAAAGAAAAGACTAAGTGGGTCTTTATTTAAGTGGGTAAGTTAAAAAATAGAAAGTGAGAATTAAATGCACATTTATTCTCATCCCTAGATCTAAATAAATCTCAGCAATTAGATCTTAGGGTTACCCAAAAGGCCATTTAGGGTAAAAGGAGAGAAGGAGAAGAAAAGATCAATTCAGTATTTCATGAGCTATTGAGAGAAAGAGGAGGGCAAGGAGAAAATTTCTGAGCAGTGAGAAGTTGAAGGAGAGCAGCAAGGAGACTTCAGAAAATCCGTACAGCAGCATTATTGGCACAAATCCCAAGGCAGAATCGGTACAGCAGGAGTTTGGCACAAATTTCGAGGAAGGGAGGGGCACAGAAATCGAGGAAGAGGGACAGCAGCTTCAACACGAATTTTGAGGCAAATTCTGAGCACAAAAGCTTAGGAGAATCACTGTTGTTATTCCGGCACAGATTTCGAGAAATCCATACATCAACTGGTAGCATAGTTTTCGAGGCAGATTCTGGGCATGTTTTCGAGGAGGAAGTACATTTATACTTTTTCGTACAGTTGTACTTTTTCGTACGGACATACTGCAGAATTCTGGGCACATTTTGCGAGGGTGATAGTTCAGCATTTAATGTTGTTCATTTATTGCTGTAATTTTTGTTTTGCTATTGGCACGTTTTCCGAAGCTGAGTGCAAGCACGTAAACCGAGATAAGTTAAATTTGTGGTTGCTGGAATTTTTACTGTGTACTTCAGTTTCTCTGTAAAAGTAGTTTCAGATATAAAGAAGAGCTCTCAAACTGGTTTTTCCCAAGAGTTGTAGGGGGTTTTTCCGGGGGTCACATTGACCAAAAATAACTGTGTTATTTTTTGTGTGTGGCTGTCATATTTTAATGTGTTTTATTTCTGCACTTTCCAGCAGTTGCAAAATCTCCAAATTTACGTTTTCAGAAATTTCAGTCATTTCCAGATTTTAGTATTTATATCATGTTCAGATTTAAAACTATATGCATGGAGTGATAAGTAAAACTGATAACCGGAGTGGGGGTTGAAATTTCTACATAAAAATGAATTCAAATTAGTGCCCCTCCTATGACCCAAAGGCAGATCCCACTGGACTGGGGGCTAAAGATTATCTCCCTAGTAAGGTGAGAGAAGAGATTTAAAGTCAAGATTGTTCAATCTTCCAGATCACCCCTTTATCCATACGAAATGCCCAAAAAAAATAAGTATAAGCACCCGATTGCAAAATTATCAAAGCACCTTTTAAATGGCAGCCCTCCTTCATTCAAGAGGAAATGTCAGATGGTAAGAAGTATGTGGTTTTACGCACATGGAGAAGGCACATGGCATATCGTCATCAAGAAGTGAATATTAAGAGCTGTTGGCTGGCTAGCTATAAAATGTAGGAGAAAAGTTTTCTCCTATAGGGTTACCCATTTTGGTGGGTAACAAGCACATTACAATTGCTACAGATTTCCATCAACCTCCATAAGTCTATGTGTACTGGGTTCTAACTGTGACTGACACTCGGTAGTTTCAAACTGTTGTTGTAGAATTGCTCCCATGGCTCTAGGTATACTGAGCTTACATTGCAAATCTCCCATAGGCTTTGCAAAGTTGTTTACTAAATTTTCTAAATTCTAAGTAGTAAATTTCTGGGTAGTCTAGATCCAGTGCAACGAGAAAATAATGAAGTTGCCCCTACAGGACTTTATATATGCCTAAGCAACCAACCGATTCTGCTACCTTGCATGTCTGGCACTCGTCATGCATGCAGCATGTGCCCATATTTAAGACCTAGGGAATTATCAATATTATGTTAAAGAAATTGTGAGAAAATACAACACTAGCTATGGACAACAAGTCCCAACAACCTAGTAGGTCCACTATCTGTCAACATGTGATGAAGTCCCCTCCAGGCTACAAGTGACCAGCTATGCTTGCATTCATTATCAATATTGGCAGTTCATATTGATTAGATTGGAAAGAGTTTTGGTTAGTTAATAAGCAATTGCTTACATTATAAACAAAGCAACAAGAGATGTGTGAATATTCAATAAACCCTACCTTCAAAACCACAGCCACGCTGCCAGGCTGCTTACTAGCATCTTGAACTTGAAATACTGCCATGTGCGTATGAGGATCAAACTGTTCATTTAGAGGATCAAACATTTCAACTCCATGTTTTTTAAACACCTGAAATCCATATAAACAATGTTAGATTCAGATTCTCAAATGTAAGACCCTCAAAGCTCAAATTTAAATTATACTGAACAGTAAACAACAAAAGTGGGGAGGACAATCAGGTTGTTACACGGTTCCAAATCAATAATGCATATCAAGTTTGAAAACAAAACCAATTTATGGAAGGAATTATTTGAATTACATCTGAAAGCTGCTTTTCAGTCATCGCCACCCCTTCCAAAAGCGTTTTCAGTAGTGGTGCTGCTCCACTTGAGTCTTTGGAAGGGTCTATCTTGCTAAAGCTTTCTTTAACAACAGATGATGCTCTTGACAAGTTATCAGCAACATCTAAGAGGCTCTTGGCAAAGCCCTGCAATAAATTACATATTACAAGTACAGAAGAATTGTAATTAGCTCTTAGTTAACAACATCTAAAATCTTTCAAATAGTATATAGCTCACTGACAAATAATACAAGAAATTCAACAAGAGTGCTTAAATGTGATTCTAAAATGTTGCACCCAGCATTCACAAGCTCCCTATAGGTTGAATGAAAGAACACCTGTATTGCAAACTTTTTTGTACTTTCTGCCTCACGCCTAGCCCTATCCATGACATTCTCTACTTCTGCATAACTCCGAAGAACCTTCTCCTGCATCACCTTAATCTCATTGTGTTTTTTCTTCAATAAATCCTCTTTCTCCTGAACAAGTTGAATTAAATCCTCTGTTGAAATTTCTTTCTCTTCATCTGATGACATTTCTGATTCTGAATCTGACTCTTTTATTTGTGCAGTCTTCTTAGGCTTCTCCTGATTTTGACTGATGGGCTCAACAGTTTCCTCGCCTTTACTAGCAACTGTACCCTCCACAGGTGAAACTGGATTTGAATCCTTCTGTGATACTTCAGGTGATGCAACAGAGGAGAAAAGAGATGACTTGGGAGTTAAACATATAGAACAGGGTTGAGAAAATAATTGCATTTTTTCACTCACAATCCACTGCACAGAAAAATCAGTACACAAGAACATTAGCACAAAATCATAAGGCTATAAAAATACTGAAATAACCAATCATTTCATATCCCAGCTCACAGAATGAGATATGTCGAAAGGTAAAAGATTGAAGGCAAGATTCACAAGTAATTGCCAATAGCTATAACCCATGATCTGTAAACATGCTGCAATAAAATCTACCTACCTTGCATATGAGCTACAACTAAGCTATTCACCCATTGACTGTTTCGTTCTTCTATATAATCAATGCTCTGATAACATAGATACCAGGTTGCCTATGATTTGTTGGTGCAGGCTCAGGTAGAGGGACATAATTTTTTAAGTCAGAATTTTTCAGGGTACTGAAAGATATATGTGTTGACGAGGGAAGCACAGGGATGTGTCCCTTTTATAGGACATCTATGATTGGCAACACATGGCCCTGCCAATCCAGAGAAATCCCACACATCACTAGGGTATCCCCCAGCAAACAGGGGATGTCTCATGGGAATCCCCTGGGGAACATCCCGCGCTATGCAGGGGGCATCTGGAAATCTGCTGTACATGGACAAATGGAAAACTAAAATGCAAACACTATGAACCAAAAACCCTTGTGAAAATGTGTGCCTGTGATTATATAATCAACCCCACTTCATTTTAAACTCATTTTCTATGGTTTTGAATGTAAATGCAGTGCTGTATGCAAAACATAAATATTGAAAACAAACAGGCAGCTTACCTGCAACTGTAAGTTTGCATTGGAGAAACTATATCTGGATTTAAAAGCTTTGGAGGCTGCTATTTGTCTATCGGATTGAAGATTAAAGGACAGCAATGAAGATTGAGCGTGTAGTGATGAGCTTCAGATCAAGAGATTATTGATCTACAACTAAGTTATCTTGAATATTTTGTTGAAATTTTGAAGTTCTTTTCATTTTGGATAAGGCATTTCCTCTTTTCCTTCTACAATCTTCTCCACAATCACATTTTTTGGAAAAAAAAAATCAAAATGGAAGGAGACAGCCAAACTATTCAATATGGACTGTGACAATCACAGCCACAAGATACCCCAAACTCAACGCCGTTCAATCCTTAGAAACCCTTGTTGCTGCAGACAGCAGTTTGTGGGAAAAGTCACAAAAAATAGCAGTGCTTCCCAAAGATGGATATGCAATATTTGTAGGCATCCTTTTAAGTATAACAACAATGAAGTACAGAATCTTTTAGGCATTCATAGAGATGTCTGATGAAGTGAACGCACACCTCTATACCAATGTTACCAGACTTGGAATTGACAACAAATCGGCGAGGCAAAACAGCGAAGAGTTTTAATCAGATCGGGAAAAAATCAGTGAATTCAATAAATAAAGATAAACACATATATTGAATTAAAAAAACATTTTCCATTGATATTCAATAAAGCCATGTTCAAACAATGCATAATATCAATAGATGTCCAAAACAAGGTTACTTGGGAGCGTGAGCAAAAACGGGGAGCAGGAGCGGGGCGCGACATTTTCAGAAGCTCCCAGTTCGGAAGCGAATAAGGAGCGAATTTTTATATAATATATATCTTTTTATATTTTGATGCATATGTGTCAACAAAAGCATGTAGAATGATGAACTAGATATAAAAAGCATAAAAACATAGATTGAACCATATAACGTCAATCATCTAGAAGTTATAATCTTCATCAACCACGTCCACAAGTTAGTAACATGCAACATATTGCGTCTCATGATTCATCAATCTTAAAGTTTCAAGCTTTCAAAATTCAATATATAACATTTATCATCATTGATCACCAAAGTTGTACTCGTAAGTTGAGTGTAACCATTACAACAAAGAATATCTAACATGGAATGAAATGTTATAAAATGAAATGAATGAAACAACTTTCAACTTTCACGAAGCATCATATTCATAATTCATTACCAATGAGTTATAATTGCCTACTTCAAACTTCAAACTTAAATTTTCATATATCGTTTACAAAAAATATCATAATAAATATGAAAGAGTCAACAGTTATAAAAACTGCTAGAAACTAGAAAAGACAGGTAAATCTATTATCTACTGCTTCCTCTTGCCGCCACGAGAAATGTCTAATTTCTGAGCAGGTCGTGGTAGTCTTCTAGGAGTCTCCTCCCGCATAGTCGCACGACCAGAACCAGAAGGCACATGCCCTCCACGTGAGGATGTAGATGGAGGCGACGGCAGCAAAGGAACAATAGTTGGAACTCGAGCAGTGGCCCTGCCGCTGGATGGTGGGGGTGGCATGGCTGTTGTTGCTTCATCATCATCTCTCAAAAGTTATGCTTCCAATTCTTCTAAATGTATAGTGCCATCCTCCAAATTATCATCCTCTGGTTGTTGTCCCAAATTTTATATGATGTATCCCCATAAGCCCGATCACAATAATGACTCAACAACCTCAAGTTGTAGTGCTCATAAACCAAACTTTTTGCATGGTTTTCATTGATTCTGTTTCTTTTCACATTATGGATGAAGTTGTAGGTGCTCCAACACCTCTCTGCAGAAGAAGTATTTACAACCTGTGAGAGAACTTTTTTTGCCAATTTTGGCAAAAGTCACATGCCACCATATGCTTCCCACCATGTGAGAGCATCAAATTTTTCTCTATCTTTCATTGCATACAAAGAACCAAATGAACCAGTGCAACTGTAAGTATCTTCCTAATTCAAGACGCAGATTAGCACACTCCTCCTTGTCAGGGACCAATTTGTCTAATGCCACCATATATCCTTTAGATACCTCTAGTTTTGTATGAGGTTTGATCCTAACCCCACCCCCGAGTGCAAGTTGGCCCAACCAAGATGGAGAGTACTATTTTGGCATAAGGATATACGGCAAGGCATAAAGTGGAACATTAAGTTTATTCCACCGTGCACACACACAATTGTGAATCATTGTATACAAGTTGGAATCATTTTGCTGAATAATATTTTTATTTGCCCCAACATGCTATCCATTTTCTCATACACCTCCCCAATCACTAGTTTATTTTTATCTGTAAAACGAATCACATGCTATAACTGGGCTTGGTGAATTGCAAAACTTCCCTCACACGTGCCCAAAATAGACCATCAAGAGCGGTCTCCTCCAACTGTTTAAAACCAAAGATGAAAAAATCGCGATTTTATCGCGATTATTTGAAATTATCGCGATTTTTTCAACTGAAAGATATTATCGGCGATAATTTCAACGATAATTTGAAATTATCGTTAGCGCGATATTATCGCGATTATTTCGAAATTATCGCGATTCGAACTGAAGTTATCGTCGCTGCCTCCAACAGCGCGTTTATAACTCCAATTTTTGGTTTTTTTTTTTTCATTTTTACTTGGACGGCGTGGGTTATGAGAGCCAAGGAGGGAAGGAGGAGAGCGAGGAGGAAGGAGGTGATTTACACCCCAGATTGGACAAAAGTGAAGAATTTCTTACCAAAGCCAAGCGAACAAAATCGAATTTGGACCAAGTGTCTCCGGCAAAAGCGTTTTTCCCGGGGTGGCGTGCATAAGCCTCCGGCCACGGAAATCGGTCTCATGGGGAATGCACGGGTTGGTGTCTATCGAGAAGATTGCGGGTTGGAGTGCAAGAGGTGTGCAGCATTAGTGAACCTTTAGTAAAGGTTCTTAGATTGGTGGATGGAGAGAAGCCCGCAATGGGCTACTTGTATGAGGCCATGGATAGGGCCAAAGAAGCTGTTCGCAGCTATTATGATGATAAGGGTGATGATGGGTTTCAGAGACAACTTCTTTTATGGGAAGTGATTGATGATCGATGGAACAACACACTCCATCGTCCCATTCATGCTGCAGAGCTCTTCCTGAACCCCGCATTTGCTTATTCATGTGGTTTTCTATTTGATGTTGAGGTCATGGATGGCTTTTTCACTTGTATTCAGAAGATGGTGCCAAGTCCATCAGAACGTGCAGAGATATCCAAAGAGATGGAGGTATACAGAATGGCAGGTGGCACCTTGAGCTTTGACATGGCTGTCCAGGATAGGACTGCTAAAATGCCAGGTAATATTTTCATTATTTTAAAAATTTTCTTATGTTTGTAACTTTATAAATTATAAGTTTATCTTATTTGTTGTAACTTGTAACTTGTAGATGCATGGTGGAGGAGCTACGGTGGCAGGTTACCAAAACTCCAAAAACTTGCCATTAGAATACTCAGCCAAACATGTAGCGCTTCAGGATGCGAGCGCAATTGGAGTGTATTTGAAAAAATACACACCAAAAGGCGCAACAGGTAAAACACTTAACATATTCAAATTTCGAACTGATTTTTTGAATTCATTAAATATTTTTTTTTAAATATTTAATTTATTAATTTATGACCCTTGTACAGGTTGGAGGGTCAGCGGCTCAATGACATGGTTTACGTCTACCACAATCTTAGATTGTGGGTGAGACAACTTGAGAGGACCCCTGATATGGAGGCCATCTCTTTAGATGCGATTGACACCACTGCTGAATGGAGGGTTGAGGCTGAGAGGCCTGTCATGGAGTCAGCCCCTGATTGGATAGAGGAGGAGGTAGTGGAGGGGGAGGAGGAGGAGGAGGACGAGGAGGAGCAACAGGAGGAGGAGGAGCAGGAGGAGGAGGTGACACCACCTACCACTACTACCGGTAGAGGACGTGGTCTGCCTCCTTTAGCTCCTAGTGGTTTAGGTTCCCGTTCCGGTTCTGGTGCTTCATTTTTTTCTTCTAGAGCACGACAGAGCCCATTGCCAGTCCCGCCAGCTTCTTCATCTAGAGAGAAAGGCAAAGCTGTTGTATTTTCTCGCAAGAGGGGCAGAGGAAATCAATAGTATGGGACCATAGGTTATATGGTGCATTGACATTCCTTTGTATATGACATTATGACTCATGATATGAGATACATTATTATATTTTTTGTTGATATTTTGAGGCCGAGTTGACTCTTGAGACTCAGGACTTAGTATTCAGGACAAGATTCAGTTTTATGTGTGATGTAGCACTAGACATGATATTACACATCTTATATATTAGTTTTTTTTTTCATATTTATGTGTCAATGCATTTATTTTATGTAGATGCTTTAGATATTAAAATTGAAAAAAAATGAATATTTTTGTATGTCTGGAATTTTTCAAAGATAATTACGATTTTAGATTTTTCCCTGGTGATAACTATCCCAATGCTTGATTTTCATCTTTGTTTAAAACCTTGCTTGTCAACTGCGGTTGGAGCCCTGTCCTTTAATACCTGCCAGTGTTGCCTTGATACCATTCTAGCCAATGACTATCTTACCTTCAAAAGGTGCCTGAAGGTGAGGTAATAGCTAGCAAATCTAGTCTTCGCAATCTTCAACTACTCCAATCTTGAGTGACTGCAGAAAAGCCCATGGGTATTGCTATGATTTGTAATAAATTTTATCATTTTTTTGCCTCTTGTACAAATCACCAATCCATTTGTATTGATGGCTTTTGTTCTTAGTAATATCATGCATCAAAAGGTTCATTGCGTGGACCAAACACCCAAACCAAAATATGTCGGGGTATCTATCCTCAATAATTGCTCTCGTTGCCTTACAATTAGCAACATTATCAGTGATGACTTAGATGACATTGTATGGCCCAATACGTTCAATTGTTTCAAGTAATGGTTCCGCAATGTTGATGGCGATCTTGAACTTTTTCGCATAATCATATGTTGAAAGGAAAATTGCACCATTAATAGACACAACAAGAACACTTATCAACGGTTTGTCTTTTACATTTGTCCATCCATTAGATACAATGGACACCCAATGCTCATTCCAAGAATTTTCCATTTTACTCAAAGAATGTGTTATTTTTATTTTTTCATGATCAAGTCCCACGATTCTAGCCTTGTCATACCCAGGGCTCTTGTATCCTTTGGGGGCATCATTAATGGCAGAAACCATTTCATGCCAATAAGGTGAGCGAAGAACATTGAATAGTATCCCACATGCATAGAGAAACCGGTAAATTTTTGAATCCACATCATTCCTACAACCTTCGTCATGGAAATCTGATATGGTTCTACGCCTTAAAGAGATGTTTATTCCTGTGCCTCCATATCCACTGCCATGGGAGGATGTTGATGGAGTTCTTTGTGCATGTGATTGTGAGCTATGTTCAAAGAAACCCTTTGATCTTTTAGAGTTGTATTGGGCTTCCTACTCTTCCCTTATGTATTTGGCTCTTTGCGTTGCTGACACACTTACACAAGCTTTGATTCCTATTTGTTTATCTCCATCCCATGGCTTTTTCCCACAGAGGTGCCTTCTGGCACGGGTGTATGAACCTGTGTAAATGCTTTTGCAATGGAGGAATGTAAATTTAGTGGTTCCACCCCCTTTCCCTGGTTCAGGCCTAGAAACATATTTCCACAATGGAGTTTGGTCTGGTTTAGTTTTTGTGCCCTCATCATCTCCACTCTCCTCTTCCTCCTCACCAAGGTACTCCTCTCCAGGGCTTTCATCAAATCCGCTATAACCCACTTCTTCACCCTCTTCATCACAATCAACCCTCCTACTCTCCAGCACCATAATAAGAAAAAAATGAACCAACAACAAGAGAATGCCAAGCCATATAGCCATGATTTTTGAAGTTTTGAGCCGACAAAAAAATGGAGGAATGGGAATGCGAAAGAGAGAAGAGAACATTTTCATTTAGCAATGAACATATAAAAAATAAAAATGCTAGATTAGAGTGTAGATCCTACATCTTTGGCCTTCAATCCCAAGCTCCAATCTCCCTTGCAAGCTCCTCAAGCTCCCTCAATCTCCCTCCTCAACTCAAGCTCCAAGCTCTCTCTTGCTCTCTCACAAAGGCAAATGATGAATAATGGGATGGGAGGGCCTTTTAACTTTTTTTCTCCTCCCCTTCCCTCCTCGTCCATTGCACGGGTTTTTTGCCAATGGCAGCGAAAAAATAAAGGAGGGAGCGGTCAAGAGCGATTGCTCCCCAATCGTTCCCTCCTTTAATTTTCCGCTCCCAAAGCAAAAGGGAGCATTCGTGGAGTGACCGCTCCCTAAATTGCCCCCCTAAAAATAGGGAGCAGAATTTTTTTTTAAGGAAGAGCGCTCCTGAGGTTGCTCCCTATCCGCTACTGAACGGAGCGCGATTCAGGAGCAGATTCGGGGGGGGGCTCCCCCAGAACCCTGGTCCAAAATATCATGAATGAATAGGTATCTCATATATATTATGAGTCCAAACATGATCGAAAGTACTGATTCCTCACTCCTAAATAGTGACTACATAGACCCAAAAGCATCTACTTCTAAAAGTTTATAAAATACTGCATACTAATAAGTGAAAAAGAAGTAACTGAAATCTCTTAATTGTTGCTGAAATGATATGTTAATGGTTTGCTACTGAAATCTCTAACTAAGCACATGCTGAAGCAAACTTGACATTACGCCTCTATTACGCAGAGTAAACTGAAACTGAAACCATGCCTCTATTACCTTCTCAGCATATGAGTTGCGGCACTGAGCAGTGAGAAGTATGTTATGGGTCAATGTTTAATTTTTTAACCTAACTAAACCACATGGCGAACAATGTGGCAACCCTAAAAGTTAAAACCAGTACTCGCCAAGTCGAGGGTTGAAAATCACCTCAATCACCTATATCGCAATTAATCGTTGAGTCGTGAGTCAAACTCGCGTTGACCATGAGCCAAACTCAGTCAACGCAAGTTTGACTCGCCCAAAGTTGAATCAGATCGTTCGACGGAAGAGCAGAGTTTGACTCACAATTAATTGCGAGTGATCAAAGATTCATGTTTCACTACTCTATACACTCCAACAAAGAACTGAAATGACTAGACTTCACATGCCTGCCATAGGTGCAACTGCATACCCAAACTTGAATCGGAATATGAACTCTAAGAAACCTAAACTTGGAGAGTCTACGCAAATAAATGAGGACAGTTTGATTGTACTTATACCGGATTGTCAGTATGCTGAGAATTTGGAGGATCTTTTCAACCATGTGGTTTCTTTGGGCTTCCCCCTTCCTAGACAAGACACATCATCCATCCAATCCACAAATATGGGAGCAATGATGCTCCAAATAACTACAGAACTATCATGGTGAACCACGCATTCTCCAAGCTTGATGCCACAATTCTACACCAATGGCTTTCTAAGGAACTAGATAATCAACATCTCAAAGCTAGAGGACAAGCAGGCTTTCGCCCAAACTACCAAACAATTGATCACATCTTCCCCATTGTTAGGATATTCCGACACATAGGAAAAAGTTACTTATAACTTGGTCTAGCATAGAGTTAGGTAAAGTGTGTTTCTTTACTACGTACTTTTGTAACTTAGAATCCGACAATCACGATATGTAGTGATCCGACTGTTCATTCTCTCCTCGGTATTACCGACACTTGATCCATGGCTTAACACCTAATTGGTCCATGATCTCTATTTAAAGAGCATGGAGGGTCATTTGTCTGGTGACCGTTTATGAGAGAAGCTTATGTAAATTTTCTTTCTTTATATTAATAAATTGCCTGAAGTGGCCGCATTGACTCAGGTCGTGGACTATTTCCCTCTTTGAGAGTTTTAACCATGTCAAATACTAGTGTACTGATCTGTGATCTGTTTGTGAGCGGTGACCTTTGGTGTTTGATCTAAGGAACATACCCTGTAAATTCCTACATGGTATCAGAGTTGTTTTGAGAGCCGCATCTGTTGTTGATCCAAATCCAAAGTCGATTTGACTGCATGTGACTGTCGTTTTCTATATCTGCTATTTCTGACCACTTTTGGGCCGAGAGAACTACTTTGTTGTGTTCGAAGCCTCTGTTACAGTGAGGAACCCCTTTCATTTCATGCGAAAAGGTTTTCGGTTGCCCAAGTCATGTCATTTTAGATCTGGCAGTATAAAGTATTTTTTTTTGCAGTTATATTTATTTATCTTTCTGTTTATTTCGGTTTATAGTCTTTTTTTATTACCGAATCTATACCCTCTTCTCTGCGTATGCTCTTTGCTCTGCGCTGTGTGCGATCTGGCAAACTAGAAACAAAAAGACGAGATTTTTCTGCTATGTATGCTCTTTCCCCACAACTTTGTGCAATCTTGAGAAATCAGAAATAGCGAAAAAATATATATAGCTGTCGAACGAACTGTTAATTTTTGGCAACTAGGTCCAAACTCCATGTTGCACTGCTCATATGACGATGGTCATATTTTTGTTGGATTCCTCTTTCGGAGAGGTGCAAGATTGATCTAAAGATCATCTTGATCGAATGAGCAGAACATTGATTTTGAATTTATTTTCCACATGTGCAAGGTCGCCGAGATTTATCCCACATGCCTAAGAGATGTGTCACATGCCCTCATTGATGAATATAAATTGGAGAGACTTGGACGTCATTTTCTCATCATCTCATGACACATTCTCTCTTTGTGATCTGATTGGTTCGATAGCCTTTGGAGGGCTTTTTCTTCTCACACGTGTGGAGCGACGCTGCAATTTTTCTGCGTTGATCTGTTTAGGGCTTTATGTTTTCTGCGTTGATATGTTTAGGGCTTTTCTGCTGCAGCAATGACCAGCGTTGACCGTGGTCAACCCTTGGTCGTTTGACATCAATCTTCTGCAAAAATTCCGATATTAGGAGGCCGTACAGCTAGGCACTAAAATCGAGGAATTCTGGGTTGTTTGACCGAAGCCCTAGTTTGTTGCGTTGATTTTTCTGAAGCTGCCAGTGTTGACTTTTCTGCGTTGTCCCTGGTTTGACTTGCGTTGACTTGTGATGAGCTGTCTTTGAGGGCTATGAGTGTGACACATGAAAATGTTGGTTGACCGAGAAAGACTTCGCTGGTTGAAGCATCCTGTTGATCGCAGTAACGCCACAATACCTCATATCTTTGCTAGACAAAAGGAATTGTAAATCTGATCTATATTTGGCTTGTCTTCTATTGATCTATTATTGTGTTCTATCAACATTTTACTTTCAAGTTTATGTGATTGCTATTTTGTATTGGGCCTAAGAAAGATTGAAGTAAAAGTGCATCAAACATAGAACAACGTGGTTATCTAAATTTAACATGGTTTCAGAGCTGAGGTGAAGACAAAGTCCAAGAGTCCAAGCTGGTGTTAGAAGCTATCTCTGAAGGAAGAAATCTTATCAAAGACAAATGGCCTCCTCAACCTACAAGGGTTTCAAGGTTGATTATAAATTAACTGATAAGTTTGATTATCATGCATGGAAGATGTCCTTGGATTTGGCGCTAGAAGATCAAGATGTCATGGACTATGTACAGGGGAATATTCAAGAGCCTCCATCAAATGCAATTGTTGCGACGAAGACGAACTATAGAAAAGGGGAAATCAAAGCAAAGATGATTATCCGGGATTCTATTCATAAGCACTTGGTTTCTTACATTTCTTAGTTGAAGACGTCTAAGGAGATGTATGATAAGCTAGTGAGCATGTTCAGGGCTAGCAATGCTAATCAAATCCTCTTCTTCAAGAATCAATTGAAGAATATCAAGAAGGGTAAGGATGAATCTATTCAATCCTATTTTATGAGGCTCACTGAAATCAGGAATAACCTCCTAGCTATTGGGAAAGCAATATCATATCGAGAGATGGTTCTTATTGCACTTGGAGGTCTCCCCCGTGGTTGGCATGTATTCAATACCACTATTCTCAATAATACTGTGATTCCTGATTTTGATGAAATATTGACGAGATGCACTCAAGAGGAAACAAGAATGATGAAGTATGCCTCTAATGGTAATGGAAGTGACCCTACTACCTTCGTCGTTCATGCAAAAAAGAAGAACCATGGTGCACTGAGAAATCAAAAGCATGGTAGAGCGGGGCCCAAAGGAAGGAAGGGAAGATGTTACACTTGTAACAAGACTGGTCATTATGCAAGAGAGTGCCCTAATAGAAGGGACTCTCCCACGAATGATGACAACAACTCGAGAAGGAATGGCAAGAACAACAGGTTCCAAGGAAAAAGGAAGGCTCCCTCTGATCGTAATGGAAATGGGCAATCTTTCAAGAGGTCATGAAATTCCAAGTACGATGAGTCTAATGTTGTTGATAATAAGATAAATGATTTTATTTTTGTATCTGCCCTCTCTGCTGCATCTCCACCCGACACCCTGGATGTGTGGTTAATCGATAGTGGTGCTTCAAGGTACCTCACTGGTTATAAAGAAGCCCTTTCTAATTTGGTTGAGAAGGATACTAATCTAGAAATTATCCTTGGAGATAACGCCACCTATCCTGTGAAAGGGACAGGGACTGTGACCCTCCATTTATCTCAAGGTCAAGTCATCCAATTACAAGATGTGTTGTATGTACCTAATTTGAAGAAGAACCTTGTGTCCATTTCAGCAATGGAAGACAAAGGGTTCAAGGTGGAATTCGTTGATGGAAAGGTACTTATCTGGAAGAACTTCAAGGAAGCTCTTTCTATTGGTTTTAGAGTAGATACACTCTACCAGGTTTTAGGAAGTCCACTGGGGGCTATGACATGTGATACAACTCTTCAAACAGAGTTATGGAACCGGAGGTTTGCACACCTTCATTACAAAGCCCTTCACGAAGAAAGGAAGGTGGTGACAAGGATGCCTGAATTGAGAGATGATCATGAAGGTATATGTCAGGGTTGTGCCGAAGGGAATCATACAAGGGGACCATTCCCCTCAAGTCTCACAAAGACAACCGATATCTTGCAGTTGATACATTCTGACTTATCTGGTATGCTGCCTATGACATCCTTAGGAGGATATTCCTATTACATGACTTTTACAGATGACTTTTCCCGCAAGACCTGGATATATTTTTTGAAGAAGAAGGACGAAGCATTCAAATGGTTTCGTACCTTCAAAGCCGTGGTGGAAAATCAAACCGAGAAGAAAATCAAAGTTTCGAGGACCGACAATGGGACCAAGTATGAGTCAAATGAGTTTAATGACTTTTGTAGAGAAGCTGGCATTAAGGGGGAGACCACAATTGCGTACACTCCTGAGCAAAATGGTGCTGCTGAAAGAAAGAACGGGGCCATAAGATGCCCGCGCCATGCTATGTGACCAAGGTCTTCCGAAGTTTCTATGGGGAGAAGCTGCAAACACTGTTGTGTATATCAAAACAGATGCCCACATTCCACTCTGGACTCCAAAACTCTCGAAGAAATCTTCTCTGGTAAAAAACCTAATGTTTCTCATTTTAGAGTTTTTGGTTGTCTTGTTTACTTTCATGTGCCTAAAGAAAACATAAGCAAGCTGGATGCTTCTGAAAAGAAGGGAATGTTTGTGGGCTACAGTGAAACTTCGAAAGCATATAGAATCTATGTTCTTGGTCAAAGAGAAGTGGAGATATGCCACGATGTCTTTTGATGAAGATGTTGCCCTCAAGAAAGTGAGAAATCTTCCTAACTCCAAGGAAGACAAAGAAGATGAAGAAGCAAGGAAGCTGGAAGAGCCGAAGGATGACCAGATGCCCAATGTTGAAGGACCTATGGATCCCATTGATCCACCTCCTTCAAATAAGAGAAGACCCTCATGGCTTAGGGATACTCTCGAAGATGCCAAGAGACATATTGCCCCAAGGGGGACATTCCATGAAAGCAAGAAGCCAAAGAGATACCAAGGGTATCTAGCAGCCAAGAGTACGATAGTACAATCTGAGCCTGGAACATTTGAAGAAGTCGTAAAGCATCAAGTTTGGAAGGATGCTATGCACGAAGAATATGAGTCCATTATGAAGAATGATGTATGGGAAGTGGTCCCAAGACCGGAGGACAAATCTGTTGTCACCTCGAAATGGCTCTATAAGATCAAGCATGAAGTGTTGAAAAGTACAAGGCAAGATTCGTTGCCCGAGGCTTCTCTCAAAAAGAAGGCATAGATTATGATGATATATTTGCACCTGCGGCCCACTATACCACCATCTCATCTATTATTGCCCTTGCTACTACGCAAGGATGGAGTCTACATCAGATGGATGTGAAGACCACTTTTCTGCATGGATCTATAAATGAAGAGGTGTATGTGGAGCAACCTCTAGGGTTCAAAGTCCGAGATAGAGACACCCATGTATGCAGGTTGAAGAAAGTCCTCTACGGGTTGAAGCAAGCCCCTAGGGCTTGGTACGAGAGGCTAAATATCTACTTGATGAAGTTGGGCTTCACTCAAAGTAATGTTGATCCGAACCATTATTTTAATGGTTGATAGAGAAAGGCCTCTCATTTTGGTTCTCTGTGTGGACGATCTCTTCCTGATAGGTGTTGACCCTCTCATTCATCAGTGTAAGAGGGAGCTAGCTTCCGAGTTTGAGATGAAAGACCTAGGACTAATGCACTACTTCCTAGGCTTGGAGGTCTAGCAGAGGCCAGATGATATTTTCCTTTCTCAAGGAAAATATGCCGTGAAGCTGCTGGAGAGATTTGGTATGGTTGACTGTAAGTCTGTGTTAACACCGATGGAACTCAACTTTAAGAAGTTGAGTGGAAACACAGCTGGGCACGTGCTAGCAAATCCTACCGAGTATCGACAACTCGTAGGGGCCCTGATGTTCTTAGTGAACTCCCGTTTGGACATATGTTTTGCAGTGAACACTTTGAGTCAACATATGGTTGATCCTCATCACATTCACTAGATTGGTGCCAAGAATCTACTGAGGTATCTTTGGGGCACAATCAACTATGGGCTGAGATACACTGTTGGGAGTTTGAGACTCCATGGATATACTGATGTTGATTGGGCTAGCAGTGTGGTGGATCGCAAGAGCACATTTGGATGTTGCTTCACCTTGGATTCTGCTTCGATATCTTGGATGAGCAGGAAGCAGAAGTCGGTGACTTTGAGCACTGCTAAGGTCGAATACATTGCAGCGACTATGGCCTGTTCTAAAGCTATTTGGTTGCGAAGCTCTTCAGTGAGTTGTTCGGGCATGTGCTAGATACCACCATTATCCTTTGTGATAACCAGAGTGGGATTCGTCTTTCTGAGAATCTCGTGTTCCACGATTGATCCAAGCAAATTGATATCAGGTACCACTTTATTCGGGATATGGTATAGCGGGGTGCTGTAAGGCTCGATCATATAGGAACTGATGAGTAGGTCGCGGATATTCTCACGAAGCCCTTGGGGAAGGTCAAGTTCCCAACCTTCCGTGAGAAGCTTGGAATTATGGAAAGAACCTATTATGAGGATCCTGCTTGAGTTGGACTATGAGCTCTGGGAGCTCCAGGGGGCTTGGGGATAGCTTCTTGGAGCTATAAGCACATACGAGGCTAGGCTTGTTGAACCTTGTTGTGTTTCTGCCCCACCGTTATGATATTGAGTTGGTTCGCCTCTCTCTGATCTATACCACGCACGCATCCTACCCATGGAGTTTCGGACTCATGGGAAGTACCTCTCATTTGGCCAATGAGGTGGGAAATGTGAATAGAGACCATAGCAAGACCAATGGACGCAGCATTGGAGATTGTCGTACTCTCTATGTCTAGGATGGCACGTGTCCAGCACCTTGATCTGATATCAAGTATGATGAGGTTTTATCCTCTAAACTGACTTCGGGTCAGTAAACTAACTTCGGGTTAGTATGAGACTCTTTTGAGTCTGAGAGAGGTTTTTACCTCTAAGTTGACTTCAGGTCAGCTGTGTGTGATGTCTTTGTGACTCACCTTTTGTTCTGAAATAAAGAGCCAGCAAAGCAAGTTACGGGGGGATGACGCACAATATTCGATTTGGTACATGATTGGGACTTGTGGATAGATGTAGTTCTCCCTAGTTGAGAGGGAGTGTTAATTTTGGGCAACTAGGTCGAAACTCCAAGTTGCACTGCTCATATGACGATGGTCATATTTTTGTTGGATTCCTCTTTCGGAGAGGTGCAAGATTGATCTAAATATCATCTTGATCTGAATAGAAACGGGAAGTGTTGATTTTGAATTTATTTTCCACGTGTGCAAGGTCGCCCAGATTTATCCCACATGCCTAAGAGATGTGTCACACACCCTCATTGATGAATATAAATTGGAGAGACTTGGAGGTCATTTTCTCATCATCTCATCACACATTCTCTTTTTGTGATCTGATTGGTTCGATAGCCTTTGGAGGCCTTTTTCTTCTCACACGTGTGGAGCGAGGATGTTGTTTTTCTGCGCTAATCTGTTTAGGGCTTTCTGTTTTCTGCGTTGATCTATTTAGGGCTTTTCTGCTGCAGCAATGACCAGCGTTGACCATGGTCAACCCTTGGTCGTTTGACCTCAATCTTTTGCAGAAATTTCGATTTTAGGAGGTCGTACAACTGGGCACTAAAATTGAGGAATTCTGGGCTATTTGACCAAAGCCCTAGTTTGTTGCATTGACTTTTCTGAAGCTGTCTGCGTTGACTTTTCTGCGTTGTCCCTGGTTTGACTTGTGATGAGTTGTCTTTGAGGGCTATGAGCGTGACACATGAAAATGTTTGCTGACCGAGAAAAACTTTGCTGGTTGAAGCATCCTGCTGACCGTCGTAACGCTACAATACCTCATGTCTTTGCTGGACAAAAGGAATTGTAAATCTGATCTATATTTGGCTTCTCTTCTATTGATCTATTATTGTGTTCTATCAGCATTTTACTTTCAAGTTTATGTGATTTTTATTTTGTATTGGGCCATAGAAAGATTGAAGTAAAAGTGCATCAAGCATAGAACACCATGGTTATCTAAATTTTGTTGAAATTTGGTTACCGGAGGACAGGTGGTTCCCTAAGGCTTTGATCTTTGGCCTAGGGAAAAGTGTCCAAGTGTATTTCACTTTTTCTCCTAAAGTGACTTTATAAGTTATAAAGTCAAATCTAATTTAAAAGTGACTTTAAGTGATAAAAGTTACTAAGTCTAATTTTAAAGTGACTTTAAGAAAGTCAATGTGAAATTAGAAAGTGAAAAGTGACTTTGGAAATAAATGACTAAGAGGGTCTTTATTAAAGTGGGGTGAATTAAAAAATAGAAAGTGAGATTTAAATGAGCATTTAATCTCAGCCCCAGATCTAAAGCTATCTCAGCCATTGGATTTAGAGATTCCCCAAAAGTCACTTAGGTTTAGGTTAAAGGAGGAAAAGAGGGAAAAGATCATTGATTCTTTCATGAGTAGATTGAGAGAGGAGGAGAGAAAGCAAAGGAGACATTTATGAGCAGAGAAGAGGAGAGACAACACCATTTCAGCAAATCCATACAGCAAAGCAAGAGCACGGTTTTCAAGGCAAGAGGCACGAAAATCGAAGAAGGGAGAACAACATTTATTGCTGCTATATTGGCATGCATTTCGAGGTCCGTACAACAGTAAGGAGGCACTGTTTTCAAGGTCTGTATAGCAACAGCAACACAGAAACCAAAGTCCATACAACAGTCGTACAACACGGAAATCGAAGCGACCATACGACGATTTTGATAGCGAGATCGAGCGGGATACTTGATTTGATTCTGCCTCTAGATGTGAGCCATTGGATGTCTCATGTTTCCTTGAGTGGATATGAGTACTATGTTTTATTTATTGATGATCACTCCAGGAAGACCTGGATTTATTTCTTGAAGACCAAGAGTGAGGTCTTCAAGCAGTTTCAGGAGTTCAGAGCTCTTGTGGAGACTCAGACAGGTCAGAAGATCAAGTCCCTCAGGTCGGACAATGGAGGGGAGTACACCCTTGGTGAGTTTGTTGATTATTGTGCGGAGGCAAGCATCAGGAGGGAGTTCACAGTTCCTTACAACCCCCAACAGAACGGGGTTGCAGAGAGGAAGAATAGATCCATCGTTGGGGCTGCCAAAGCCATGTTTCATGATCAGGGGTTACCATTGTTTTTATGGGCAAAGGCCTGCAACACTGTTGTGTATTTGCAGAAGAGGAGTCCACATCATACCTTGGGGCATGTGACTCCGGAAGAGGATTTTTCCAGGAAGAAGCCTGATGTTGGTCATTTTCGTATCTTTGGGTGTATTGCATACTCCTATGTACCCAAGGAGAAGAGGACCAAGCTAGAGCCCACCACAAAGAAAGGTATCTTTGTGGGCTACAGTGAGACCTCGAAAGCCTTTCAGATTTATATTCCTACACAGAGGAGAGTTGTTGTCAGGCAAGATGTGAAGTTCAAGGAGGACAAGGCTTTCAGGAGGTCACGTGAGTTAGAGTATCTGGATTCACCAGATCCTCAGGAGCAGCAGAGTCAGTCACAAGGATCCAGTGGGCAGGGATTAGGAGGTACATCGATTACGGTGTTAGGTCCATCAGTGAGCAGTGGCTCGTAGAGTCAGAGAGGTGGTGCTTCAGGCAGCATGCAAAGCAGTCCGCAGAGCAATTCACTAGGTAGTCCACTGATGGGCAATTCACACGGTACTTCAGCATCTCGGATTCGAGTTCGGGCAAGAGGACAACGGGAGCCAGGACATTCGAGTTCGGAGCACTTTGATGAGGAAGCGGGAGTTTCATTCTCCCGTTGGGAGAAGTGTGCTCGAGAGCTCGAAGTGGCTTCGGGATGAGAGAGGGGAGGCTACATGTTGTTGTTGGGCCGAAGAGACGGGTCGAGAGAAGCCGAGACCACCGAGAGGTTCAGCGCTCGAGAGAAATCTCCCTTGCTCTCTGGCTCTCCTTCTCCCAATCTGCTCATGAAAGAATGAAATGATCTTTTCCACCTTTTCCTCCTTTAACCTAACCCTAAGTGACTTTTGGGGAATCCCTAAATCCAATGGCTGAGATAGATTGAGATCTAGGGCTGAGATTAAATTCTCATTTAAATCTCACTTTCTATTTTTTAATTCACCCCACTTTAATAAAGACCCACTTAGTCATTTATTTCCAAAGTCACTTTTCACTTTCTAATTTCACATTGACTTTATTAAAGTCACTTTAAAATTAGACTTAGTAACTTTATCACTTAAAGTCACTTTTAAATTAGATTTGACTTTATAACTTATAAAGTCACTTTAGGAGAAAAATTAAATTCTTTTGGACACTTTTACCTAGGCCAAAGATCAAAGCCTTAGGGAACCAACTGTCCTCCAGTAACCAAATTTTGACACTCCCTCTTACCGAGGAAGGTGTTCCTTACCACACCCATCTTGTCTCTGAAGTAGACATGCTTGCCCCGTGGTAAGGATTTGGTAAAAATATCTGCAACCTGCTCATCAGTGGAAATATACTCAAGCTTCACAACTCCCTTCTGAACATAGTCTCTGATGAAGTGATATCTGATGCCGATATGCTTTGACCTGTCATGAAATACTGGATTCTCCGTGAGTTGAATGCAACTCTGATTATCACAGTAAATCACTGAAGGTCTCAACGGCTGACCAAATAAGCCAAACAACATCTTGCAAAGCCATATGGTCTCACAACTAGCTAGACTGGCTGCCATGTACTCTGCTTCCGTTGAACTCAAAGCTACTGACTACTCCTTTCGGCTGAACCACAACACCACTGCCGAACCCAACCCAAAACAGCACCCTGAAGTGCTCTTCCTATCAGAAGCACAACCTGCCCAATCAGAATCGGTGTGACATGCCAATCTCACTCCATCTCCCTGCCTATAATCCAGACCATACTCCACTGTCCCCTGCAAGTACCGCAAAATGTGTTTTGCAACAACCCAGTGCACCCTCATGGGCTCACACATGAACTGGCTCATCGTGTTGACTGCAAAACATATATCTGGTCTAGTGTTGACCAAATACATCAAGGAACCAATCAGTTGTCTATACAATGTGGGATCCACCAACTCGGAATCTGAAGCATGAAGCTTCTTGCAATTGGTGATCACCACCGGAGAATGAAACTCCTCATCCTCATCAGGAGCCTGAACTCCTGAATGTCTGTCTGTTGTCCTCTTGCTTGAACCTGAACCTGTAGATGCTAAAGTACCGTGTGAACTGTCCATCAGTGGCCTCCCTAGTGAACTGCTCTGCGGACTGCTCTGCATGTTGCCCGAAGCACCACCCCTCTGACTCTACGAGCCACTACTCACTGACAGACCTGACACCGTAATCGATGTACCTCCTGATCGTTGCCCACTAGATCCCTGTGCCTGACTCAGTTGCTCCTGAGGGTCTGGCCGATTCAAATACTTTAACTCCCGTGACCTCCTAAAGGCCCTGTCCTCCTCGAACTTCACATCCCGCCTGACAACAACTCTCCTCTGTGCAGGAATATAAATTCGAAAGGCTTTCGAGGTCTCACTGTAGCCCACAAAGATACCCTTCTCTGCGGTGGGCTCTAACTTGGTCCTCTTCTCCTTGGGTACGTAGGAGTATGCAATACACCCAAAGATACGAAAATGACCAATATCAGACTTCTTCCCAAAAAAAGCCTCCTCCGGACTCACATGCCCCAAGCCACGATGCGAACTCCTTTTTTGCAAATAAACAGCAGTGTTGCAGGCCTCTGCCCACAAAAACAATGGTAACCCCTGATCATGTAACATGGCTTTGGCAGCCCCAACGATGGATCTGTTCTTCCTCTCCGCAACCCCGTTCTGCTGGGGGTTGTAAGGAACTGTGAACTCCCTCCTAATGCCTGCCTCCGCACAATACTCAACAAACTCTCCAAGGGTGTACTCACCTCCATTGTCCGACCTCAGGGACTTGATCTTCCGACCTGTCTGTGTCTCCACAAGAGCTCTAAACTCCTGAAACCACTTGAAGACCTCACTCTTGGTCTTCAAGAAATAAATCCAGGTCCTCCTGGAGTGATCATCAATGAATAACACATAGTACTCATATCCACTCAAGGAAACATGAGACATCCAACCACTCACATCGGAATGAATCAAATCAAGTATCCCAGTCGCTCTGCTGTCACTGCTGGGAAAAGGGGATTTGGAAAACTTGCCCATCACACATCCTCTGCAAGTATCAAAGTGATCAGTACTGAAATCTGGCACACCTGTAGTGATCTCCCGCAAAGTCCTCAAGGCTCCATGATACATGTGCCCCATCCTGCGGTGCCAAATCTCACACTGCTCAAAATTGCTAGCTCTGCTGTCGGTACTGTTGCTCAATGCCAAAAGGGACTGAAATGCAAACTTGTACACCTTTGCATGGCGTACACCTATCACTCTAGCTGAATCAGCTGGAGTGCCCCTGGGATACATCAACACCTGTCCTCCCCTGAACAGTACCTCATATCCTCTGTCCTCCAAAGCTGAGACAGATATGAGGTTCTTCCTCATCCCTGGCACATAAAGAACATTTGACACTTTCAAGGGAGGTTTAGACTCCCTCTGAAATGTCAATGTTCCCACACCGACTGCTCTAACAACTCTGTCATCACCGAGTACTACCTCTATATCAGTGCCACTCTCTGAAAGCTCTGAGAAGTACTCACGGACTCTTGTCATATGACGTGAAGCCCCACTGTCCACATACCAGATACCCGAAGATGCTCCGCTAATCGAGGGAAATGCATGCTCCCTCTGAACCTCTATGGCAGGTGATCCTTCACTAGAGGACTCACATGCAATGAACCCAAACTCCTGGTCAAAACGATCTGCAAAGTCCTCAACCTCTGCTGAAGCTGCCATGCTCTGGTTCTTCCCCTTCTTCTTCTTCTTCTCCAGACACACAACTGCATAATGTCCCATCTTCTGACAATTCCAACACTTCACCTTGGAATAGTCCTTTTGCGTGTTCCCCTATTTACCTTTGCCTTTGCCTTTGCCCCTACCAACACTTGTGGAAGTTTGCTTCTTTCCCTTGCCTTTCTTGCCTCCTGCTAATAGTGCTACATCCTCATCATGTTCAACTGGTTTGGCTGCCCCAAGCTGGCTCTTTCTGATTTCAGTCTGTATGTAATCATCCCAGAACCTCTCCCAAGTGGGAAGGGTCTCATGTGCACAAACCCCATCAGCAAAGTTCAGCCATGTACTGGGAAGGCCATTCACTATAATCTGCACCAATTCAGTGGGTGAAATGACCTCTCCAACTGCTGCCAACGCATCTCTCACATTAGTGATCTTTGTAAGATATCCAGTTGTACTATCAATCTTAGCCATCTTAATGGTCTTCAGTTTCTCCCTTAGGACCATTTTCCTGTTCTCATTGGTACTCTGGTAGAGATTGGGCAATGATGTCCACATCTCATGAGCATATCTCTTTCCTCTCACATGAGGAATGCAATGGTCTTTAATACCATCCAGAATCACTCTCTTACCCTTATTATTCTTTTTATTAAATTATGTCAACTAAACAACATCAGTAGGCACATTCACAGGTGTTGTTGGGTATGCACCATTATACCCCAGACTTCTGTCTCCTCAAAGATGCTCTGCATTCTCTCCTTCCATACACTGTAGTTACTATGTCCATCCAACCTATCCTCCACCCTCAAACCCAAAGACATGTTTGTTGTCCTAATAAACTGAAAATAACACTGTTGTAGTAAAGGTACTGTTTTCTGTGTGAAAAATCAGTTTGCTGTAATTTTTCTTCTTGCTGTCCCAAACTGCATTTTTCAGCAAACTAGCTCTGATACCATGTAGAAATTTCTGTTCCCAACCCCGGTTTTCAATTTCTCCTTATTTCTCCCAAAAAGTTAAATGCCCATTCACATAGCCATGCATTCAACAAGCTGGAAAAATAAATATTTTCTAAAAACACAAATTCTAGAAATTTCACAGTGCTGAAATGCAGAAATAAAAACTCAGAAAAATAAATCAGCCACACAAAAATTTGACACGATGATTTTTGGTCAACTTGACCCTGGAAAAACCCCCTACAACTCTTGGGGAAAACCAGTTCGAAAGCTCTTCTTATTTATGATAAATAGCTTTTACAATGAGACAGAAATTACACAGCGAAAATTACAGCAACCTCATAAATATACTTATCTCGAAAATCGTGCACAAACTCCACCTCGATTTTCGTGCCAAATACAAACAAAAAATATCAGCAAAAAGTACAACCTTAAATGATGTACGGACAACACCGAAAACAGTGTTGGAATAGTTGTACGGCCTCCCTCGAAATCTATGCAAATGCTGCCTCAATTTCCGTGTTGTACGGCTGCTATACGGACCTCGTTTTGTGTGTTGTTTGTTGTTGTACGGATTCCAGAAAACCAGCTTTCTCTCTCTGCTATATGGACCTCGATTTCCGTACCTCATTGCTACTATACGAACCTCGAAAAACGTGCTATAATAAATGTTGATTTTCCTCCCTCAAAATTCGTGTTGACTTGCCTTGAACTTCGTGCTCTGTCCTCGCTGTACGGATTTGCTGAATATAAATGTTGTTGCCCTCCTTCTCACTGCTCAGAAATTCTCCCTTGCTTCCTCTCCTCCTCTCTCAATCTGCTCATGAAAGAATGAAATGATCTTTTCTCTCCTTTTCCTCCTTTAACCTAACCCTAAGTGACTTTTGGGGAATCTCTAAATCCAATAGCTAAGATAGCTTTAGATCTAAAGTTGGGATTAAATGCTCATTTCAATCTCACTTTCTATTTTTTAATTCACCCCACTTTAATAAAGACCCTCTTAGTCATTTATTTCCAAAGTCACTTTTCACTTTCTAATTTCACATTGACTTTATTAAAGTCACTCTAAAATTAGACTTAGTAACTTTATCACTTAAAGTCACTTTTAAATTAGATTTGACTTTATAACTTATAGAGTCACTTTAGGAGAAAAATTAAATTCTTTTGGACACTTTTCCCTAGGCCAAAGATCAAAGCCTTAGGGAACCATCTGTCCTCCGGTAACCAAATTTCAACAGCAACCTATATAGTATGTTGCTTCGAGTTCCAATATGAGCCTTTTTCTTCCAACTTGGATGCTTGATGTATACTTTCCTTCCAATGAAGTACACATCATATCCCTTGTCCTGCAACTAGGACACTGAAAGTAAATTCATTCCCAATCCTAGCACATGCAGCACATTCGTGGCTCGGCGGCTATCTCCTGCTTCTGTCTGAAATGTTATGGTCCCTCTCCCTACTGGGGAACACTTCATTTTGTTTCCCATAGTAATCTGGAAGTCCATTCGTTCTTCTCAATAGCTCAAGAAATATTCTCGTACTCTAGTCATATGGGCTAAAGCCCCGCTATCAATATACAAATCATCGGCTGATGCAGAAGTCGACAAACAAGCAAATTCTTCTTCCAATTTAGAAGATAACTCAGAAATGTCGTGAACTTCCATCTTCTTCGTGCTATTTCTTTTCTCTGGCAGCCTCTACAGAAAAACTGTGTAATCCCTCTAAGGTTCGATTTGCTGCTAGTGTAGCACCACAACGTCCCTTCAACGCAGATTCTTTTGCACCTTTGCCCAATCAAACTCTGATACCATGTGAAAATTTCTAAATTGAAATCCAACTGCAGTGACTAAAATTATTTCATCTACTTATCAATCCAGTAACAAGTTATTTACAGAAATTACTTCAGCAAATATTGAAATAAATTCTACTGCAGCCTTCACAATTAAAAAACTGAGACAAAATATAAAGAGATACTAGCACAAGAATGACACAATTTTGGACAATTGTCCCTGGAAAAACCCAATGTGGGAAAACCGATGCAGCAGATGAGGGTTTCTTTATTATTCTTCAGCAAAAATTTCTTATACAAAGAACAATCAACAGTAATGAAGAGAAATCTTTGTGATAACACTAGAGAAAAAATTTCTCACAATTTCTGATGAGAATCTTGATCACTGAGAGGCCCTTCTGCCCCTCGGTGTCCAACTACGTGAAGACTGCGTTGTTTTGCGTCACTGCTCTGTGCTGTCCCTCTACTACATCTGCGTTGTCCCTCTGCTGCATCTGCACTGTCTCTTCTCTGCATTGCGTCACCAGTTCTTGCACTCCCGACTGATGTTGATACCCTCTCTCTCCTCTCCACCTGCAACTCTCCCTCTGAATCGATTTCTTCTTCTTGGAAAATCGATCTTACTTGGGCAACTAAGTATCTGCATGGTGTATCTTCCAAATGACTCTAAAGCTTCCTTAAAGAATCTTCTAGTTGACATTCAACGACCCAAATTAGAAGATAATCAATGTCTAAGATCATTTTGGCTTGATCCTCGTCTTCTTCTAGAAGTTACACCCACAATTTAGATTAATTCCCATTAATTATTTTAATTTCCTGTTAGGTCCCTATATTACTAGTATAGTCCCTTATTGTTGTTAGTGTAACCCCTTTATTGTTATTATTGTACCCCTGTAACCCCCATATTGTTATTATTGTGCCCTTAAATTATTATTGTTAGGTCAGCTAGAATTACATTGTGGCCCCATAGACTCCTATATATAGAAAGGAGGTTTTGTAATTTGAATCATCCAAGAATTGTTCATTCATGTAATGTATTGGAGGTTTCCCCCTCGAAGTGGCTTATTTCTAAGGCGTTGATATCTCTTTTCTTCTATTTTTGGAGTTGGTTTCACAACATTTGGTATAAAGCTTTGGATTCTAGGGTTTCGCTGCTTCAAACAGGCATCGTGGCATTTTCGCTATAACTTTTTTCTACGAATGTTCAGAAGCTGAAATTTTTAGGGTGCGAATTCGCAATCCTGAGGAAAATCGTCGCAAAATTTCAAATCTTGGTTCGCAATATTTTCGAAGATATGATCTGTGGAAGTTAGGTCTTTTTGCAGACTCCTGAATTTAACCTAAACAGGTCATCGTGGAATTTTCGCTATAACTTTTTTCTGTGAAGGTTCAGAAGTTGAAATTTTTAGAGTGCGAAGCAAAGGAACATTGTCGCAAAATTTCAAAGCTTGGTTCGCAATATTTTCGGAGATATGGTCTGTGGAAGTTAGAACTTTTTCAAGCTTCTGAATTTCATCTCAAAGAGGTGATCGTGGGAAAATCTTCATAGCTCTCTCTCTGAGCATCGGATTGGAATGCTGTAAAAAGTGGCCACGGCCCACAAGTACACGGACTGTAGTGTTCTATCTATTAATTTCAGAGCCAAAGGAGGAAACATTGACACGTGGCAAGTCATACAAGTTCGCTCTACTGAACCAGTCCATAATTGGGTCATTGTGGTAGATGGGACATAACTTTGTCTTGAAGAATCCAAATCAAGTCAGACCTGTGGCATTTGAAAGAAGCTTCAGAGGGCTACTAATGGGCCGAATTTCAGATATTGAGGATCCGCAATTATAGAGATAATTCAATTTCAATATCGAACTCTTCAAAAGCGAGTAAAAGGTGTGTATTTTTCTTTTCCGAATTGCATAAGTCTTGTTTGAAGAATTAAGTTGAATTGATTACAAGGGCATATTGTAGAATAGATATCAGTATTGGATTCTAAAATGGCCCCTAAAAATAATTCAACACCCATTAAGCCTTTAGAAGGCTCTACTATGACTCATGAAGACGAAGAATGGCAACATAACATATCAAAATTACAAGAGCAAGTGCAACAAATTTCGCTCTCGCAAAGAGCAACAAAAAATGACATGGAAGTTTTGAAGAAAGGCATGAAAACTAAGATGGATGGTTTGAAGAAAGGCATGGAATCTAAGATATATGGCATGGAATCTAAGATAGATGTCATGGAGGCTGGCATGGAATCTAAGATGGATGACATGGAAGCTAAGATCGATGAGAAAATGGAAAACATGAAGAATGTTCTAAAAGCAGACATGGAAGGTTTGACAAAGTTGATACAAGGAATGTTTCCTAATGGTGAAAAGATAGTAGAAGAACCTCATGATGAGAACAAAATAAATGTTAATCATGATTTCATAAACTCTAATGTTGGCGAGAAGAACCATCATATTCCAAAAATGGATATGAGGAAGTTTGATGGAAAGGATCCTGTAACATGGATACTACAGATGGAGCAATATTTTGATCTCCATAACGTGCAAAACACACAAAAAGTACGCATTGCAACTTTACATTTAGAACAAAATACATTTGTATGGTATCGATGGCTTTGTTCCCGTAAAAAAATTGTCACTTGGTCAATTTTTACGGAGGAAATGATAGCACATTATGAGGATACAAAGAGCAACACCTTCTTTAACCAATTGATAAATCTCAAACAAAAGGGTTTAGTGGGGGAGCACATTGAGGACTTCCAAAAATTGAATATAAGGGTAACTGATATTCCAGAGGAACATAGGATTGATCTATTCATAGGTACTTTAAAGGATAACATCCAACATGAAGTTCATGTTTTGGAACCTGATTCATTGGAGAAGGCATTCAGGTTGGCAAGAAAAATTGAATGTAAAATTATGGCGACAAGGAAGCCTACCACTCACTTCTATAAAGAAGTAAGTGTTGCTACGCCTAGATTTCCACAACCTACAAGGTTGACACCACAACAATTGGAAGAAAAAAGAGCAAAAGGGATTTGCTACAGTTGTGATAGAAAATACACTAAAGGTCATAAGTGTGCTAAGAAGAAATTATTTTACATAGATTGTGAAGAGGAAGAAGAAAATGAATAAGAAGAGGATATACACCAGGAACCAGCCCTAGAAGAGGAAGAAATGAGTCCGACCATATCGTGTAATGCATTGGCAGGAATTACCACTCCTCAAACTCTCAAGATAGAAGGACATATCAAGAAGAAAAAGTAATAGTGTTGATTGATTCAGGTAGTACCCATAATTTTATTCATTGTAAGGTAGCCAAGGAATTGAATTGTTTCCTATACCCAACACCAGAATGTCAAGTGATGGTTGCAAATGGAGGAACTATAAATTTCTCTGGAAAATGTCACAATATCAAGCTAACCATGGGGGAATATGTATTGAATAGTCCAATGCTTTCCATTCCTATGGGAGGTGCTGATGTTGTACTAGGAGTACAATGGTTACAATCTTTGGGGACGGTAGCTTTTAATTTTCAAGAACTTTTCTTGAAATTTTTTTCACAAGGAAAGGAAGTTGAATTACGGGGTATTGCGGGGAAGCCAGGAAGGATAATAAGCTCTAATGTCATGACAAAGCTTCTAAAGAAAGAACAGCGAGGCGTAATTGCACAATTATGCTCACTACAAGTTCCAACATCAAAATCATCTATTTCTGCAGATCTCCAACAAGTCTTGGACAATCATTCCAAGGTGTTTGAAACTCCCAAAGGACTCCCACCTATTCGTGATCATGATCATGCTATTCATTTGATTCCCAGAAGTGTTCCTCCAAACATCAGGCCTTATAGATATCCTTACTTCCAAAAGAGCGAAATTGAACGTATGATTGCAGAAATGTTAGAGGCAGGTATAATTCAACCTTGTCAAAGTTCTTTCTCTGCTCCTGTAGTATTGGTACACAAGAAGGATGGATCATGGCGAATGTGTCCAGATTATAGGGAGCTCAATAAGCTCACCATTAAAGACAAATTTCCTATTCCTGTGATTGATGAATTATTGGATGAATTACATGGAGCAATTTATTTTACCAAGTTGGATCTTCGTTCAGGATATCATCAAATTAGAATGAAGACCGAAGATATTCCAAAAAAAACATTTCGAACTCATGAGGGTCATTATGAATTTTTGGTCATGCCTTTTGGCCTTACCAATGCACCTTCTACATTTCAAGGGTTGATGAATTCCATTTTCAAACCCTTCCTTAGAGAATTTGTGCTAGTATTTTTTGATGATATACTAATCTACAGCAGGTCTTGGAAGGATCATGTTGAACATGTTGACAGGGTGCTCAAACTATTGCAGGAGAAACAATTATACGCAAAAACATCCAAATGTTTCTTTGGAGTACAAGAGGTGGAATATCTGGGTCATATTATATCTCACGAGGGTGTTAAAGTAGACCCTAACAAAATTAAAGCTATTAAGGAATGGAAAGTCCCCAAGACAATAAAGCAGTTGCGAGGATTTCTCGGGTTAACAGGCTATTATCGCAAGTTTGTTAAGAATTATGGGAGAATAGCAGCACCTCTAACAACATTATTGAAGAAAGATACATTTTCATGGACTCCTGAAGCAACTAAGGCCTTTGAACATCTTAAAGAGGCAATGTGCCTAGCACCGGTCTTAGCTATGCCAGACTTCACAAAAACCTTTATTGTGGAATGTGATGCCTCAAGAAATGGAATTGGTACTGTTTTAATGCAAGAAGGAAGACCCATTGCTTTTGAAAGTCGTCCAATCAAAGGAAAGTATTTACAGAAACCTATTTATGAGAAGGAAATGTTAGTAATATTGCATGCACTAAAGAAATGGCGAACTTACCTAATGGGAAGACACTTCAAGGTAAAAACTGATCATGATAGTCTTAAACACTTTTTGGAACAAAAACTATCTTCAGAAGAGCAGCAAAAATGGGTCACAAAGATGTTGGGTTATGACTTTGAAATAATATACAAAAAAGGAAAGCTTAATGTTGTTGCAGATGCACTCTCAAGAAAGAATGAAGAGGTGGAAGCATTGCTTTTGTGCCATTTCTATTATCCAACCAGATTGGATAACTGAAGCAAGAGATGAATGGAAGAAGGACAAAGATGTATGGACACTCATTCAAAAGTTGCAGCAAGATCCTAGTACATCTGATACATTTAGTTGGAAAAATGATTCCTTATGGTACAAAGATTGCTTATATCTTTGTAAGAATTCTCAACTAAAACAAAAGATTCTTCTGGAATTGCACACTTCTCCTTTAGGAGGACACTCAGGATTTTTAAAAACTTACCACAGGGTGAAGAAAGAATTTTTTTGGGATGGCCTTAAATCCGATATTCAAAAGTTTGTGGCGGAATGTTTGGTTTGCCAGCAGAATAAAGTGGAAACAATTAAGACCCCAGGACTTCTACAACCTTTATCCATTCCAAGTCAACGTTGGGAGGAGATTTGAATGGATTTTATCATAGGTTTACCTAAGTCCGAAGGAAAGAGTGTCATCATGGTGGTAGTTGATAGACTTACCAAGTATGCACACTTTTGTGCATTATCTCATCCATTTAAAGCAAGTACAGTTGCTACTACATTTATGGACACAATTCAAAAGCTACATGGAAACCCAAGGGTTATTGTGAGAGACAGAGATCCCATTTTTACTGGAAATTTTTGGACGGAGTTATTTTCTTGTTTGGGTACTCAATTAGTTCATAGCTCATCTTATCATCCTCAATCCAATGGTCAAACTGAGATAGTAAATAAATGTTTGGAAGGATATCTTCGTTGTTTTGTTTCTGATAAACAAACACAATGGGTCAAGTGGTTACCTGTCGCAGAATGGTGGTATAACACTTCCTTCCATACTGCAGCAAAAATGACCCCATTTATGGCACTTTATGGATATCATCCACCATCCATCACAACATCATATTTAAAGAGAAAATTCAAAGGTTCAAGCAGTGGAAGATCACATCAAGCATCAATAAGAAGTCCTCCAACTCTTAAAGAATAACCTGAATTTGGCACAAAATCGAATGAAACAACAAGCAGATCAACATCGCAGCGAGAGAAGTTTTGATGTAGGAGATTGGGTATTTTTACGGCTACAACCATACAAACAAATGTCCCTCACGCAAGCTAAGAAGGATAATAAATTATTTCCTTGGAGCTTCCTGCTTCTTCACGAATGCATCCAGTTTTCCATGTTTCATGCTTAAAGAAGGTTATAGGTGAAAATCTTCCAATTCAAACAATATTGCTAGAACTTGATGAAGAAGGAAAAATCATATTGGAACCTGAAGCGGTCATAGAAACAAGAACTCGACAGCTACGGAATCGATCAATTTCAGAGTATCTCATCAAGTGGAAGAACTTACCCATTGAAGATTCTACATGGGAGGATGATAATTTTATTTAAGCACCCAGAGCTACTCATGCGTTGAGGACAACATTTTTTTGAAGGAGAGGGACATGTTAGGTCCCTACATTACTAGTATAGTCACTTATTGTTGTAACCCCCTTATTGTTATTAGTGTACCCTTGTAACCCCCATATTGTTATTATTGCGCCCTTAAATTGTTATTGTTAGATTGGCTAGGATTGCATTGTGGCCCCACTAGGATTACATTATGGCCCCATGGACTCCTATATATAAAAAGGAGGTTTTATAATTTGAATCATCCAAGAATTTTTCATTCATGTAATGACTTGGAGGTTTCCCCCTCAAAGTGGCTTATTTCTAAGGCATTGATATCTCTTTTCTTCTATTTTTGGAGCTGGTTTCACAACATTTCCTAAGTTTAGACTTAGGGTCT